>MU397300.1:0-245196 GCA_022578865.1 Xylaria sp. FL0043
TAAGTTTATATTAATAAATAATATTTATATTTTATAACTAAATATATTTTTATTATTAAATATTAATAAAATATTAATATTATTTTAATTTAAAGTATAATTATTTTTTAATATTAATAAATTAATATATAAATAATTTTTATTATTTTTTTTTTAAAAATTAATATAATTTTATTATTAAATAATATTTTTTATTAAATATAAAAAATTTATTATATTTAATAATCGTTAAATAATAACTAGTTTAATAATTTATTTTTTTTTTTATTATATTATATTAAATATTTTAAAATTTATAATATTTAATTTAAAATAAAATATTATTTAATTTTTATTAAATAAATTTAAAAAAAAAAAATTAAATTAAAAAAAATATAGTTTAATTAATTTATTTAATTTATAAATAATTTTTTTATATATTTTAAAAATTTTATTAGTTTATAAAAAATTTAACTTTTATAACTTATTAACTTTTTTTATTAGCTTATAACCGTTAATATTAAAATATTTAGCTAATTATTATAGCTTAATAAAAAAAATTCCAAGCTTATAACCTAATAAAATAATAAGTATATAAGCGTTATATTTAGCTTAACTATTTTTTTAATAAGAGAAAAGACTTTATTTATATATATATAAATAATATTTTATACCCTTATATTCGGTATAGTATATGAAGTGACTCCTTGATACAGTTCACTTTCAACAGGGCAGTCGGTTCAACTTTACGCCCCCTATTTTCTTCGAGGCTTATCTGAACCACTGCTTAGACTCGCTCCTGTAAGACCTGATGTGCTACGCCGATCAGCATATCACATTTTTCAATTGGGTGGAAGACCATGAGAAACCGGAGCTAGATTTCGCAGTGCACCGTACTTGTCGCAACTACGACGTGCTGCGGGAGTGGTTTGAAGACAAACTGATACCGGATTGGCGAGCTAAGACAGACGCGCTTAGAAGATCGCCCGAACAAAAGGCTCGACCGCAATTTACAGGTTGGCCTGAATATGTGAAGAGGAAAAAGGCGGGCTATTACAAAGATACCGATTGGTTACTCGGTACTTTGGACGGCGAGTTGCCGTCGACTTGCACGGAGAAGCCCTCGCCACAATCACATTGAACGGTGAATAATTGCGGCGGCTTACTGATGAGAACTTATTTTTCTGTAGGAAATCATATCACAATCACGGTAAAATTTTAGCTTGCTTATACTCCTTCTAGCTACTCGTCTCATTTAGTTTATTTAGTAGAAGCTACCGTATTATGAGCAATAATTATAGGATTGACCAGTAATTGCAGAGCAGCGATATGCTGATCCCACGGCATGTCGGAGATTGAACAACTTATATTTAGATGAAGAGGAAAAGGGAGAAAAAGGAATCATACTGGCCAAGCCACACTATTTCTTCAGTTCCAGACTCAGTGAAATGGAAACGGCCCTCCTGAAAGCGAAACCCTATCTGTAATAATTCCGGCAGCAGCAAGAAAAGTTCTCTCGTTAGCTAGACGTTCGGGATGTCTCTTCAATTTCCACAGTAAATGTTGACCTCCTCTTGTGGACGTCATTTTTCTCGAAACTAGGCTCTTCTGGCTGCCTGAACGGAAGGATAGTTACCAAGCCTCCTTTCGGGGAATTGAACCGATCTCTAATACCGGCGATCTCATACATCAGTAGTGCACGGCATAATAGAACAGATACCATGAACCTGCCAATGACTTCCACAGCATCTCGCGGACCGATGAAGGTCAAGCTAGATAACACGAGCGTACCAAAGATGACGTGAAGAATAATGCTCGGCGTGAGAAACCATTTCAGGCCAATAAACAACACGGTGTCTGGGAACACGTCAACATAGACGTCGTCCTGTGTTACAGCAAGCTTGAATTCAGTGTGCCGCAACGCTAGCACGCGTCTCTTCGAACCTCTCAGCCAGTGAATGGAGCCTTTTATCCATTGTTTGGTAGATTTTTCGTGCAACGTATGAAGTGAAGGCTTGTCGCTGTACACGCGTCTCGCTTTCAGTCGGAAAACAAGAGTAGCAACGATATGGATCGGCAGAACCAGAATGCCCCAAATCAGAGGGGCAACGGTGCTCCCAGGCCAAAACATACAGACTGTCCGGGTGCCGAGCTGCCAGTAAAGTACTAGTAGAGAAATGATTATTCGCTTTGGATCTATAAAGCAATATCGGTAGACCTACCCGCGACGTTGGCCACGATACCAGCAACAATTAAGTATTCGCATACTACAGCGATTATAGCTCGCCGACCTTTTGGTCGCCGTTGAGGTAGTCGATCTGCATATGAATCAGGAACATTCATGTGTGGAATGCGAAAATCGAGAGAAATGGACCGAAGAACAAAGTGCGTCCTCAAAGATCAACGCGACAAGCGGACTCTATGAAATTTACCTGGTCTTGCACCCAATGCCTCGATCGGTGACGCATTATCGAAAGCTCTAGCCAAATATACTGAGGGACATGCGAGCGAAAGGAGAAGAGCAAGACCAGGGCGCCTAGCTATGACTGTCAATAAAGACAGTTCCGTGGGGCTAGGACCGAGGACGGCCAGGATTGTTGGCGTTAGACCGAGTAGTACTTGTGCACTCGACATTGCGCTCTTGATGTAGTCGGAAGTGTGATTAAAGAGACAATTGATGACGGGCTGTGTGATGCTGCTCGGACGGTCGCCGCCATTTTGAAAATCGATTGAGATGTTGGTTCCTGGACCATACACGACAACCGGCTCATTGAAGCCGACCCACTGAGCATCGACAGTGGTGCCTACACCGTAAAGATAGTTCTGATACTGTTGAGAGCAGTCGTCTTTCAGGTAGTTGGCGAAGACGTATCCGTATTGTTCGTACCAGTCTAGGAATTGTGTCTGTGGTTGCAACAAACCAAAGACGGTTCTCAACGCCAGGCTGGGTGTGATCCATAGCTGGAAGACTAACCAGATTGCGCTGAAGCGGGACTGCATTTTGAGCAAAGACATAAAAGAAACGAAAAATAAGAAAATCGAAATGAAATAACGTCTACGGTTGTAAAAGCACAGCAAAAGAATGCTTAGGCGTTCTTGCAACGAGCGCTGTTTATGACCTCGAGGTTGCTGTCATTGTTGCTAACCTACCAGGTTCCAGGACCCAAAGCAGAACCCGCCGGTGAATTCAATACTTTATTAATACTCCGCCTACCAACTTCTCCGTAGGACTCTTTGACGCTCTGTTTCTTAGAAACCAAAGTGCACTTCTTCATAAGCGGCTGAAAAAGCCCCCAATGCGCTAATAGCAGAGAATGAACGAATGTCGTGAGGTGTCCCGAGGCTTACCTCATCCCAGACTAATATCGTGAAGGATTTCGCGTCTGCCAGCAAGGATTCGATTCCTACATCTACCCCAGCCGAGGTGGTGTAACAATTAACACGCAGACCCATTAACAGCTTTGGGACGGAGTAGTAATTAAATGTCAATTTCTTTCAAGTTATTTTTTCCACTTAATTATTACACCGTCCCGAAGCTGTTAGTGGGCCTGCGTGTTAATTATTACATCACCTCGCCCAGCCCGACGTCCTCTGTCAGAGATTAGCGCCCCCGGCCCCCGCCACATCAGATCCCATCGCATAAGCGTCGTTCAATACGGAGAGGACCGGCAGAGCAGCCATACAGGTCGCCGGAATGGCGCCACTGGCTTCTGCATTGACCAGAAAAGAGTAGGCTAGCGAGGCTCGGGTAGTACTACATGGTGAATGTCGATATATTTAGAAATCGGGCGGTTAATCAGAGTATTTTTCATGCAAAACCAGCGGTTCACATGCTGGTGAGCTCCATGACTGGGAAACCTGTGTGGTTCTTCGCTTCAAACGATTTAGCAAAGCTCGTGCCACTAACGTGATAAGATGGAAAAATTCTAACTAATTCAGCATAACGGGTAAAGGCTATTGTTCAACAGAAGAAAAATAAAAATAAAAATAAGACCTGCCATGACTGATTTAAGCCCGAATATCGGTCTGCTCGACTGATTAAGCTGATTTCGGTATTTGACGTGAAGCAAATACTTGACCAAGAAACTCAAGTAATGCAAGGAGCAGTGGATATAGGTCAGTAGTCAGTGTACGCGGCCAACGCTAAACTAGGCGAAGTTAGCATTAAGAGGGCTTAACAAAGACTGGCAACGAACCTTTTCCTATCGAAATACCAACAGAAAGTCATTTACATTCAATAACATATAGTAAGTGAATGGGCCAATTCGGATTCGTATCATTTGGGATGATAATTAAAATCTGTCATTCGGTTTCACTGATCGGATTAGATTGTCTATTAATATATTACATGTTGTTTGCCTGCGTTGAACGTTGGCAACAAATGACGCTACGGAGCACGATATATAATGCGCGCTCCCGGTCGCAGCCGACTTTCAAGTATGAAAAACTGTGTGCTTCAAAAGAACTATGACCACCCAACATAAATAGAGTAGTCATGAAAGTTATATCGTTTCCGCTTTCAGCGCCTTCGGCTGCGCTCCTGTAAGACCCGATCTGAGGGAGAGTTAAGTTTTCTTCTTGCTTCTCCCAAGTCATATTACCGAAGATGCGAATTGGACCTACAAGAGCGTCCGCTGACTCATCGAATGTGGCAGTCCAACTTATCGACCTCCACATTATGGGGGGCCTGTGGCTTGACGAACCCTAAGACGAACCCTTTCTTGAACTCCTGGATGGGGCTGAGAAGCAAAGTAATTCAATCTAATTGTTGGGCTAGGTGTGATGATATTGATGTTGTAAAGGTAATGAAGATTTGTCCGCCAACCAGTCAACGTGGAAGTCTTTCTCGCTGTTGCTAATCATGAGACGCTCCGAATGGGGATCACCGAGATCATCTGGGATGATGCACTCCTAATCTCGAACCTTAAAGAACATACCGAGCCAGATCTGGATTTCGGCAGTGACGATGACTTGCACGACGGAGCTTCTGCGGAGTCCGTTCCGCAGTGGTTTCACAAGCCTGCAAGGACAATCTGTTGGACTTAGATAGCCGAAAGGATGAGGACGTGGACACCGTTGCGCACATGGATAGATCCGAGCAGGTCCATTGGCGGCTTCCTATTGAGCCCTCCTGGTACTACTATCGAATTCTTTTACAGCACCAAGAAAATGTCATTAGCACCGGGACCGATATTGAAGCCCTAAGGTATGATGTCCGAGCGTGCCGCCATGTAGTGCTGATCGGTAATCTATCAAAGGTATGCCTTATGTCGTTTTCCGTCACTGAAAAGAGTTACCATCACGCCAGCTGCACATGGACGGTTATATAACCCCCCTGTACGAAACACCTCTGATCCGTGCTTTAAGCCTTTGTTTCAACTATTCCCTGCCTCATGGTTGGCCATGTGTACGCGAATGGGAATTACCCCCGAGGGCCTGCCCATGGGACAATCAGCTATTGAACAACGGATGGCGGGGATATCACCTCGTAACCTACGGCAGAAAAGCAGATACCAGAACTGCTTGTGAATTCGCACTACTTAAACACTAGTCTCAACCTTCGCATCCTCGAGGAGCCGTGTGACGGCTATAATGATCTCGCTACGATAATTCAGCAACCGGGCTTCACCCGACTTCAGCTCGACCTTCTTGTCGGCGGACAGGAGCACCTAGGATGGTCATCGTTCCGCAGCGGCCTCATACGACGAGCTTTAAGCGCGGCAAACGATCTGGAGGATGCAAGATTCCGCAAAGACGTCGTTCAAGACCCGGATTCGTCTTCCCAACAACATGCAGGCGGATCTATGGAACATTTCATACCCTTGCTCAGCATCTTTCCGACGCACAAATGGCCGCGCCTCAGAAATTTTCACTTCTCAGGCTTCTTCGTTCAACAGACCGACGTAGTCTCATTGCTCGCTTCTCTCTACCCCTCACCCTCCGATCGGTCGAACTTAGCTTCCTCGTATTCTTGAATAATGTGAGACGCTAATGCACATGTAAACGTTAGCTAGTAAGCCCGAGCAATCAGTCTGAAATGCCGGGCTCTGCGCATTAACTTCATCCAAACTAATGCTGCGGTCGTTAGCGATGGCCCAGCAACGGTCTCCAGACTTAACAAAACAGAATTCATCGCAGCTTTTGGCCATGCTCGTCTACGTAGGCGTGGGCGTCACTACGCTGGTTGTGGTCGACTTCATTGGAGCACTGGTCGCCGAGGTCAATGTAGCAACATGTCAGGGCTATCTGTCCCAGAGTGAATGAATAGCCTACGCAGTCACATAGCAGGTAGGTAAAAGGGTCAGTAGTCATAAAGGTGTATTAGTCAAATGGCCTCTAGCCCTTCCAACTGGTAGTTGGGAGGGATAGCCTCAATATGTAGACCCAGCCTGATATGCACACACTAGGGTGTCACCTATCCACCTGACAGCTCGTTCCACCATCCATGTCCTCAATATTACGGTCAAAATCACGACACACATTCGTCTTCAATATCCGTCCCATTTGCGAGGTGGCTTAACAAACAGTGTAAACCATCCCTCGCTATCACGGTAAATGAGTCCGTAAAAGTGACTGAGCCAGTAGACACATCTGGGAGGTAGTTGTGTTAGTCAAGCAACAGTATAAAGGGCGTAGACAACAGGCACTCACACATATTGCCATTCTTTACCGGCATCGTCTTCGTCATACTGTCGCCACTCTGGCTGCGTGTGTACAACAATGACGGCAATCCCTTCGTCAAAATAGTTGGGGGTTGGCGTTTGACGAGAACAATCAATAGCCTTGAAATTCATAAGGATTTTCTTATTCACATAAGTAAAGTACCATCTATCCATCCCGCATGTGAGCCACTTTATAGGCTCTGGCTGATCGGCACCAGCTGATCCGGGCGGATCAAAGACTAAACCCGTAAAAGTTAAATGGATGTTGTGAGAGTCTAAACAACCCTTGACTTGTAGGGCGTGAGGCAAGGAGGACGTAAGGTCGTGTCGTTGCGCAACGATCCCAGACACCCCATGGGTGTCTCTACCAAAATGTGTGCATTCGTTGTCCCGAGTGGGTTATTGTGATAGTAGCGAAGGAGACCAAAACCAGACAGGTTGAATATAGAGCGATTTGGCACACTCACTTTCTCGCATTTCCCACAGTGTCAAGTTATTCCAATTGATATTCTCTCTGATAACCAGTCGAAATGACTCGCGTAATGTCTGGTACCGTAAGACCTCGCTTTCAGAGGTGTTGTCGTAGCTTGGTTGAAGGCTGCTCATAACAGCATTCTTGACATACTCTATAAACCTCTCCCAGAGGTCTTGATCTTCGTAGGTTGTACGATAAACATAATAGCCCCAGCGGGTGTCCGGCGGTGAATGCTGTAGGTCAGAAGACAATCTAGTAGATACCATGGTGCTGGCTCATGTCCAAATCTCACTGAAGTCTCGGAGTCGGTTCTGGACAGGAGAAACAACAATCAATTAAAATACCTGCGTAAGCATTGGCTTCTCTTTATAGGGGCATTTATAGGGGCATTGTAAGGGTACAAGTGGGGAATTCCGTGACCAAGGTTAAGCTGAGTATCAAACTTAATGCAAAGAATTGATAATTTAATTTTAGTGGGATTGAAAGTATTCGAGCAGGTATCTAGAGATGAGCCAGTGGCGAATAACCTATAGCGATAGTGGGAATCGAACTCCCCGTCAGTCACACAGCACCAACTTCTAGGAGCCTTTATTAGTACGGATTCAATTGCAGTACCGAGAAATTTGGGGTACTTAACTCATGTGAGCAAGATATGTCAATCAGAGTCAAGTATCGCTTGAGTGGTTCATTTGACTATGTGCATGCATTGCCATATTTTCTTTCTACCACGGCGGTAAACTGTAGTATATGCTTTTCGCGTACTCGTCTGATTACTTGTAGGCTTACTAGCGTTATGCAGCCTTTAGTGAGTCCAACTTCGGCCACCTTCGGGGCCGTTGTTCGTACCGCCTACTGGAAGCCTTCGTATTGTGGCAACACAACACGCAGTCTACATGAATTTTCATAATTGTCTCGCATGATATCGGCGGGTACAGAAGCAGTGTCACATCGTAGACGGCGTGTCCAAGTGACGATATTACTAAAGCGCACACTCCGACTGGTGATACCAGACAGTTTCGTAGTTACAGACGTGACGTCGACGTAAAATTGGTTTGTGCTTTGGACTTGGAGGTGCTAGAAGCTCGGCATTTGGATCCTGTGCTAACCAGCCGTCACCTGTGCTTGTACAACAACATTCGTGGACCATTTACGAAGCACTTGATAGGGTGTTAACTTTAATAACCGACCGCCATGAGAAGCGTCTCACTGACCTTCAGATGTGCAGAATTCTCGGCATCTATAGGAACTCACGTAGCAATTGAGATTGTGTAAATGTTTCTGAGCGTCTAGATTATGCCACGGGTTGAAGGATTGACTCGGCAGATGTTGACTTGACTGAGGAGATGACTGTAATATTCAATACACAGGATCAGCCTCTTTTCTATAAGACTATTCAGTCTCTCCTCTGCATCCTGGCGTAACTCAGTGTCAGCGGTCCAAGATTATCCAATCCACAGTTATACTCGTCCCTATACATAGCTAAAATGCCTTATCCGCATATTACTAGCCTCTGGCCGTTTATCTTGGTCTGTTTCATTGTAGTATGCTGTTCTATAACGATGTATGTCGAAGAATCGAGTTGTGCTTTGAGCTCGTGCGATTATAGATTTCCAATCCAATTATATGTCACCGTAGCTCCTCAGCCAGGGAGTGCACGTAATTACTCTATACACATGTTTGGTCATACCGCTTGATACTCGTAAACGAATGTGAATATTCCTAGAGGCTAAAGCTTCGAACAACACAGCTTCTGCACGAGAAAACAACTTATCTCAGGAGAAACCCTCGCAAGTGTGTTTTGCATGCCCTTTGTCAGTTACTTCCCTTTCCCGTCTTCTCGAACCTGTTCAGCCACTAACATGAATTGAGCTAAGGCAATCTATCTTCATGACTGAACACTTCCGTACTTTCGATCCACCGGGTTCCCAATAGGATGACTTAGAAAACGCCCATTGATCTGGTAGCATATGTAAAAGCTCTACTGAACTTCTCCGCATCGAAATTGGCCCCTAAATGCGTTACATCTTCGGCCTATGCAACATGGATGGGTATCTATTTAGCTATACAGTAAAATGCAACAGAGAAGCATTGTCTTGATGAACTCGGGTTCCTAATGGTTCCAAATTGTGAGACGTAGTACAGCAATATATAGGTTCTATAACCCCGCATGCCTCGCCGGTCAGAGAATAGTCATTCTCTATTGAACCTGCCTCTTTTCCCTTCCTCTCAATCTATATTGGAGACCTGCATTGATCAATAACAGTCATAATGGCCGGAGTCACTCCTGGAAAGACGTTCACCCCTGGCTTGGACTTTAGCTCCCAGTCCTACAAAACCCTCGCTAATAAAGCTGAAGCTGATATTGAACAAGCCCATCAGATAATCAAGGAGAAGCTCCCAATCCTTGGGGAGCTCAAGGTTCTACTCTTGGTTCGCCTTGGCGACGAACCCCCTTTCTATATCGACGCACGATCGGGCACTGCCCACATCATAGACTCGACCAGCGATGAGCCTGATACCAAGCTGAAGATCAAGCCTGAGTACATCTCACTTTTCTACGAGGGCAAGCTTGAGCCACGATGTGCGCTATTCAAGGATGCAATACTCGACAAGGCCTCGGTACCTATCGGTCTTACCCCTGTGGCTGTCAAATTTGCCGACTTACTGACTCCGCACCCGCCTCTGCCGCCCAAACCTGCGGATCAGTTCAACCGCCTTCCGCAGCCGAATAATATCGATCAAGTCAAGCGCGACATCAAGGAGTTCGGATATGGCATCGTAAGTAGTACTGCGGCCCAGACGAGGTAGCATCGTCAACTCTACTTGAATGCGAAGCTCATCCATGATATAGGCCAAGAATGTCTTGACAGCGGAACAGGTCGCCATCATAAAGAAGGCAGTCCAAGAGCAGGCCGCGGGAGAGCGAGAGGCTGGTATTGCCCAAGCGGACGGTGGCCCCAACAGACCTAACCAACGCATCTGGACACTCGCCAACAAGGGAGAAGAGTTTCTAGATCTCCTGAACCATCCCATCATCGATGAGCTCGTCCCCTGGTTTCTCGGCGATAACGCCATCATCCACAGCTACAGCGCCAACATCGTGCGTCCCGGCAACGTGCCCATGCAGCTTCACTACGACCAGCTCAGCGTGCAGCCCCCGAATCGTGAGCTGGCCTTCGGTCTCAACATCTTGTTCTATCTCGAAGACATCACGCCACAGAACGGCGGCACGCTCATCTACCCCGCGTCCCACGTCGGCCATGTAGCACCCCCGGATATCTTCACCACAGACGGCACTGTTGCTGTCGAGGCGCCCGCCGGGTCAGCCTTGATCATAGACAGCCGGGTGTGGCATGCCACTGGCCCCAACCGCGAGACCTGCGGCGAGCGTCCAGCCATCTCGATCTTCTTCATGCGGTACTTTGTGCGCCAGCAGGAGAACAACTTCCTATCGCTGCGCAAGGATGTGTGGCCCAAGCTTTCGGATCGCGTGAAGCGCATGCTTGGGTTCTATACCGCAGGGACGTTGGGTGGCGTGGACGGCGACGTGAGAGAGGGTCAGTTCGTGGAGTGGAAAGAGGGTGCCGGTGCAATGCGTGCGCCGCATGAGTAGGTGGAACCCGCTCTATAATGTAAATAGAGTCGAGGTCTCGGAAATAGGATCAAGAAACTCTAAAAGGGATAACATCAACACGATGGGCACATGAATAGCAAGAATGACAGTTGTATTGTTAGTCAGATGCTCTAAGTCTCTTGGCATAGCCAGCTCTATGTAATGATAAACTAGTCTTCTTCTCATAATGCCTCAGCGAACTGATGAAGGCTGAATGGATCGGAAACCTCCATTAAGCGCGTTGAATAGGCTGCACGTTTCGGACAACAGCAATATGGCCTGCACTAGCCACGAAGTTCTGGGTTGTTCCCACCTCTCCTACCTCTGGCCCAATTAGAGTACCAGGGAACCCGATATCGAAAGGAGTGACGGATTCCAGATACTCGACTTGCTTTGCGGTCAACTTGATGCTGAGTGACTTGATGTTATCCTCGAGATGCTTGATTCTACGTCCTCCGATAATCGGATAGATCCAGGGATATTTGTACTGAACATAAGCCAGCGCAATTGCCGTGACGGATTCGATGCCGTGTTCTTCGGCGACTTTGGCGAGCGCAGCGCTGACTTTGATCTCTTGCTCAGTTTGCTCAGAGCCGTAGAAGGGTCGGAGGGGGTCACCATGTTTCTTGCGCGCCTCGACGTCCTTGGGAGTTTGGAACTTGCCTTGTCCAAGGACGTCCCAAGGCGCAAGAGCCATGCCGAAGTGTCGAGCCATGGGGATGATGTCGCGCTCAAAGTCTCGACGCATCACATTCCAACGGCCTTGGTAGATGACGAAGGGAGTTTTGCCATGGGCCTTGGCGTAAGTGTTGGCGGCACTCACAACCCACGCAGGTGTGTCAGAAATACCGAGATACAAGACTTTGCCTTGCTGGACCAAGATGTGGAGGGAATCCATGATTTCCTCGATGGAAGTGGTCCAGTCCCACCAGTGCAGGTACAAAATGTCGATGTAGTCGGTCTGTAACTTGACAAGAGAGTCTCGCACGGACATGTGCAAGCTCTTCTTGTGGTTACCACAGGCGTTGACCAATTTTCCTTTGCCGACCTCGTGCGATTTGTAGTCGGTAGTGAACTTGGTGGCCAGGACGAGTTGATCTCGGTTCTTCCGGGACGCCATCCACTCGCCAAGCCAGCGCTCAGATTCCTCGTCCTGGTAGTTGTTTGCCGTGTCGATAAAATTGCCCCCCTTTTGGAAATAGGCATCAAGCAGTTCGAAGGACTGCTCTTTGTTCATACTCCCCAACAAGTCAGTCCAGGCACTGCCAATCGACATGGCACCGAGACATAGTGGCGACACTCGTACGCCCGCATTTGGGCAAAGCACGCGATATCGACCGAGCTCGGTCTCTGGCTCCGGAGCGGGTATGAAGATGGACATGGTCGTAAAGAAGCAGGTTGCAAAAGTCAGGGTCCGTTTATAGGGAAGGAGTTTTGGATGCTTCAAGAGGTGAAGGAGAGAAAGGGATGGGCGAGGAATTCAGCTGATTTATAGTTCGAAGCACATGGCGGGCTTCCATCGGATGGTCCTATCATGATTCCAGCATTGCTAGTAATATCGTTGCCCTTCTGCCGTCAGGACACATGGCACAAACACGACTCGAGCCCATGATCGGATACACTAATAACTAACCCATGCTTGAGTTAGGCCTATCCCATTGGTTACCATGGTACGGTGCACTATCGGGAATAGCGACCGAACTGGCAGAATGCATTGCCGGCGGACTTTGAGGACGTTGTTTGCATAGCCTGGCGGAGTTTACGGACATATGACGCATGTGTAGTTGAAAAATCCACGACCGGCTGCGACACCAGTGGACTGGCGCTAATGCAGGATGGTGACAGGTGCATACGAATAGCCGGGTTTAGGCGGGGCGAGCCAGAAAGGGAAAATCCATACAGGCTCTCCCGCTTATTATTCGTCTCAGCATTAGTATACTAGCGCATGCAGACAGCAGGTTTGTAATCTCCGTCTTGGCGTATGCGGGCCCATCGACGTCGGTCTAGATAGACTATAAACTGCACCTGTCATCCACTTGCATGGCTAGCTCAACGTCCCGACACCTTCTCTACATCACCACGGCAGCATACGGAACAGGTTTGTCAACTAAGATTTTCATCTCACTACTACACAGCCATGGCCCAGCCTTGGAAGTACCCACTACAGGTCCATTCGACCCCTATACCGTGGTCTCGAGAGGACGTATGGAAGGGTATTGCCAACGCTCGCGAAAGGAGGAGGTATCAGAATCGCATTAACCAGAGGGCCCGCCGTAAGTAAACGACTCCCAGAACTGAACCTGTATCTATTGACTCGTGCAGGATCCCGTCATCGGAACGAGACCAAAGCCTGCATACAAGCTCACAATCATGCAAACGTCACCCAGTCAGACTCACCCTTAGCGCTGAGGCAGATTCAGAGCATATCGGCGCCATGCATAGAAATTGAGAAGATTTGGGACACAATTAAGACCCATGACCCTCGACTTTGGGAATCTGAGCCGCTCGTCCGCGCTTTCAAGGACTTCATATACATCAATTGGCTCACACAGGCGTTGCGACCCGCCTTGCTACCTAATCTCGTCCAGTTCAATTTTGTGCGGGCATTGATGGCGAATGCTGGAGCCCTCGGCCTCAAATCTAACGAGCTGGAGGATGACGCCATCTCACACTTCTATGTAACAGGGCCGTGGCCATCTAGCGTAGATGTAAAGGAGAGTGCATTGCCTGGCGGACTACAGCCGACCGACCTACAACGTCGGACTTTTCACCACCCCTGGTTCGACCTTCTTCCGATTCCGCGAATGAGGGATAACCTGCTTCGAAACGGTGTAGAGTGCATTGACGAAGATGAGCTTTGCAATGTTTTTTGCGGGTTTGGAGATAATAGAGATATCGGACTCTTGGTATGGGGCGTTTCATGGGACCCTCACAGCTGGGAAGTAACGGAAGATCTTGCTCGATCTTCATGGGCCTGGATTCTCGAGGGATGCTGGGAGCTTTGTGAATCAACTAATAAGTGGCGGGCACAAAGGGGTGAGCCGCCCCTTTTCTTTGCACCACCACAAGAGAGAGACACACAAAACAGGGGATAGAGATCCCTAATACAACATCGCCGGATCAACGCCGAAGGTCTGTACTTAGATATGCACCACCCAGCTCATATATAATTGGCTCGAACGATGATTCTGATTAAAATTTATGAACTCGAGATCAGTTAACCATTCGAAAGCCCGCCGGGTCAAATCTTGGTCTGCTAAGCCTCCAGCATCTACAAGAGTCCTCATTGCCTCAGTTAGCCGAGGATTGAAGACCCTTTATTGATGCACTCTCCATGATATGAGACTGGTTCATAGAATTAAGCAATCGGATGTCAATTACCTGAAACGCCGGGCCATGGGCATAACATCGATAAAGACCCTGCGTTAATTACTTTAGGCTTGATATCCAGCGCGGGGACAGGTCCTCGACGGCGAGTCTTTGTGCCGAATACTCCCCCACTCCTTTGTCTTCTTTTGGACTCTGTAATAGCCAGCTATTTCAACAATCGCCTTGTTTTCGAAACCAACTCATGTTTCCCGAGATCACAGATAAGGTCGACACAAAGAAAGTCTATCATAGCGCAGTACAGGGCTTAGAAAGCCTTGGTGTTATTACACAATACACTTCACGAATGAAACGTTTTGTAGGGATTATATCAGTTATCAGAAGTCGATTATTTGTTCAAATTATGGTAGTACAAATTACTTGATGCCCTGAACTGCTGGTTGCAGGGTCCTCGATAGTAGACCAAGAGCCGTCATGATCCTTAAGCGCCAGTCTTGAGCGCCCTGTTCTCAATAAACTCTGTATGCTCCTAACTCCCTCCCAGATCATAAATTTTTCCTCTTGCCAGGTTATTGTGTTCTCAAACATGACAAAAACTCCTAAAAATGAAAAATTCCCCATCAAAAAGGAGGCACCAAGGATCTCTGAAATATGTGAAGACGCCAGTCGCCTTCTGAGTGTCATAACGTGCTCCTTTAGCCAGATAGTAATTATCGCTGTGCCGCAACTCTGTCTCGCAACTGCAGTGTTCGGAAGCTTCAAAGTCCTTCTTCATCTTGGAACTTAAAAAGTGCTAATTGGGTAGGGGCTGTTGTACAGGAGGTCTTCCTCCATTTCGAAGACCCCCTTCGAAAACCAACAACTCCAGCTCTCGTCCTTGCTATCTCTTGTTGGTGGTTGCTTCGCCTTCGGCAGAGGTGGCAGGTGTGACAGAGGTGACATAGGTGGTAGGGGCTTTCGTTGCACTGGTTGGTTGTGCATGGGCATGGGCATGTCTTGGCGCACCATGAATCGTAGCGCGGCCCCTCTGGTATTCTTCGGGCTTACACCACATGCCTCTCGCTCCTGCTTCACGGCTTGTGCGATGAGCGAGACACCGCCGGGCGCCATGAAAGGCTTCTTGAAATGCCGCTTCTTCTCAAAGCTGGGCGTCAGAGGGTCCCAACTGAACTGGGCCATAGGCTTGGGGGCTGCGCCGTGGAATCCAGGCGGCGGCAGTAAGTGCTGTCGGCCGGCAGCATCTTCGCGGATGAATCTTTGTTGCTGAGGCGGCGCGCAGTTCGTTGTTGGTGGTGGCAGGACAACATGTCGTCGACCTTCGGCGTCAAGTCGAGCAAATCTCTGGAGGTCCCTATACTTAGGTGGTGTGAACGATGAATCGGATATCGCGTCTTCCACATCACTCCAACAAGGACCACTGTCGTCCGTAGTGTCTGTAGTTGGTGTCGCAGGTCTTCCGTTCAATGTAAACTCCGAGATAGGTCTACCTGACGGAACCACTCCCTAAGCGGTTCTCGCCGGAAACTCATCGTGTAGAGGTACATTGTTTGGGATTACTGCTGGCTTGATGGGGGCGCCGTTCGGGATGTCGACCATCTTAACCGCCTGGCTTTGGAGGTGTAGCCAATAGTCGAGATCGAATAACTGAGCTTCATTCTGCGGTAGGAATGCCGGGAGTCCCTCGTGCAATGCTTCGATGATCGTGGGAAACTTGATTTGAGCCAATTTAGGGTCAACGGCGACCAGGTGGTTCATTTGCTCCATGGCAAATGAGAAAGCGTCTCTGCCCCAGGTAGCCATGTTTTCGTCTATTCCGATGACGAAGATTGAGAGTATGAATGAAGATACAAGTGAGACACCCAATCAATAGTGAGTAGCTCTCGCCTGATGAAGAGTGGGCTGTGAATTGATGTTAACCAAGCCGAAGAGGCTCAGAGCTTGGTATCGTGGTGGTGTGATCGACGACGAGGTCACCAGAGAAGCTAAGGAGGTTGACAGGGTAGCTATGGGTAGATGATTACTTGGTAGATATGATGGGGAATTCGTCGACGAATGGGCGATAGAGGGAGGAAGTGTTTGTGAAGATAAATTGGAGATGTAGAAGAGCTAGGAAATAAGGGAGAGAGAGTACTTAAATAAGAAGGAGATTTGTTACGACACTAAATGAGTGGCTAATAATTTGGAGACTGTGTTACTGAACAATCGAGATGTTTTCACTCATTATAATACATTATGTGCTAGTTCATTGTTGAGCGCCATTGTGGATGACCATTAACAATACCAGCCCTCGGGCCACCTCGAAGACTGATGTGTTCGCGAGTCAGAAGAGCAGTAAACAAACAATTTCACTGTCCTGTCTGTTGATTCTACACCACGGAACACATCGGTAACATGGACCAGAGTTAACGAAACAAATATTTCCGTTAGGCGGTAAAAGCGGCTGGGCTACTCCATACAAACCCCCTCTTACATGCCATTACAAGAAACCTGGATATGTATTGCTCACATATACTTGTTCTGGTGTATATAGCTATTTCATTCATATAAGGACTAGGTACCATTCTTAGGTCATCAAACCTGACTAATGACCTATTGACGCGAACCAAGTTGAGCGCGCCTAAGAGGCCTTTACTCTAGGAAACGAGCCGGATCTCCACTTTCCTGCACCGTCAAGCTGTTGAGGAATTTCTCGATCTAAGAACATAATGGCATTCAATTGGTCAAAGCCATCGTAATGGCCCTGCGTTATCCCTAGTTCCGTATCCCACAGCGTTACCCCTGTTTTCTCTGTCCGTACGTAAGTAGGTTGTCCTAGCAATAAACCCTGACTTCTACTCACTCATACTACTAACTCTACTTAGCATTGTCACACAAGGGTCATAGCTTCAGTAAGGAGTTGCAATACCCCAACAACGTCTCAATGCAACACATCCTAGCTTCTCCAGGCTTATTTACCAACAGGTTATCCCTCATCAGTTTCAGGACTCAGCTTCGTCACGTGATGGTATGCAGCTTCCCGTGTGACTAAAAACAAACAATAGAGCAAGCGTTCCAATGAGAATAGAGGACCGGAGGTGAATCGAAACAGTCGAGGTTATCGAAGAAAAACTACAGAACCCCCCTTATACCACCTACAGTACCCAATTAAGCCTAAGCTGGGGGCGTTGGTCCGTAGTTTTTCTTCGAGCCTCGACAGTCGAGGGCATTCGAAGTCTGTCAGTTACACTGTGTTCATTATAGCTAAATCATTGTATTATTACAGACACGCGACTCGGTAAGCCAAGTGCTAACCCTGCCAATCAGACAAGCAAGTCAGGTCTCCAGACACACCACAAGAGTGGAGTAGAAGGATATCATACTACCAGATTAATATCAAACCCCTATTTCCTCCCCTTCCCACAGTCAAACGTGCTACTCTCCTTCAACCAGGTCTCAAAGTCCTGCAACCGCGGCTCCTCAGCCCTAAGCTTGGCAATATCAACGCCATACCCCTCTTTCTCGAAGAACCCAAACATCTTCCTCAACTCCGTGACCAAGCCGCGCATAGCGTATCCCACGATAGTCCACGCCTGCGGCAGCTGGGAGCCCGAGACCTTGCGGTAGATGGCGCGTGCGTCAAGGAGCGTCAGCTCGTCGCCTGCGAGGCCGATGGCGCGGTTTGCGTATTTCTCCGGGTTGAGCAGGGCCTTGGCGCCGAAGAGGCCGATGTCGTGTACACTGACCATCTGTAACTTAGTGTCTTGCGGCAGCGTCTGCCACATGGCGGCCATCATGGGACCGAAGCCGGACGTGGGGCTCAGGTTGTCCATGAAAGCTGTGGGACGGAGGATGGTGTATTTCATGGATGGATTCTCCTGGCATGTTTTGCGGAGATGAAGCTCGACTGACGTATAGATTCCGTTAGTATCTCATTTGTTCTCCCATTTACTCTATCTGCCTTAAGCGGCAGAAATTTCATAAAGCCTGCAGCTCTTGAGGGTTTAATGCTTGAAATAGCGATCTCAAGATGTAGGCTGTAACTGATACGCATGGAGATCAATTCATGATGTAGGGGGAGAAGTAAGAACTTACTATTATGCTTCGTCACAAAATGAGGCACATCAGTCGGATTCTCCCAGCTGCGCTCATCACCACCGCGCTCCACGCTACTAAACACAAAGTGCTTCACACCGTGCTTCGCCGAGGCCGTGATAAGCGGCTTGGCCTGCGCCTCCTCCTCGGTGACAGGCATAGTCGTGTACGAGAACACAGCATCGATGTTCTTGTGGGCCGCGAAGATGGGCTCAGGGTTCTTAGTGTCGCCCTCTACCAACTCCAGATTAAGCGTCTTCCCGTATTTCGGGATTAGAGCCTGCGCATTCTTTGAAGATGCCTTGCGCGTCAACGCGAGGACCTTTAGTTTCGAGGACGATCCTGATGTGGCGGTGAGCTCTGAGAGCGCCGAGAGCACGGAGCTGCCTTGCTGGCCTGTCGCGCCTACGACGAGGATCTTGCGTAATGGAGGTGCCATTTTTGCAATTGTGTGTGTTGATTTTAAAAATGATATGGTAGGGTTATCTGAATCTCAAGAGCGATACCTGAATAAGCACGTTGCTCTTGGAATGTGGACCAAAAGGAAAAGAGATGAGCTGATCCCCTGAACTGCGTGAGGAGCTGGAGATAACAACCGTATTTTGATTCGGGATCTCACTTTAGGGTTTCACAAGAGATATGCAAACCAATCCAGCATATAATAGAATGTCAAAGAGATATTGATTAGGAATGAGTTGAATGAGATATGTAAGTTGGAGTGTTCTCAGATAGCCCACGTGAAGTCGATGACAGTGCCTCCCACCCGGAGAGTTTCCTGGTGGGGCGAGCCACCATCGGTCCCGAGCGGCCACTATCCACGGGCGAGCCTCACGCCTCTACACGTGTACTACCCCTCCATATCCCCTAGCGCGATCCGCTCCTTGCAATTCTGTGGTATCATAGTGAACTAGCTGGGTACTAACAGTGTAGTAGTTCTAGGCATTCCAATTGCTAGTGGTTTCATCCTTACCTTTTTGGCTGTCTTTTGTCAAAAAGCTCAATAACAGTAAGATGGCATATCAATCGCATGATTACCGCCAAATGCTGCTGGGCCAGAGCCCAGGGGTAAGGGGTACGAGTACAAGCGCCCGTAGCAGCATTTTCATTATTATTGTGGCAGGTCACGCTGGAAGGCAGGGGTCCAGGTCAGCTCGCTGGAGGAACAATAGCGTGGCTCGGCACCGAACGTATTCCATTACTCAGCTTTCTTTCATCCAGTTTGACCGTGTCCGGCGTCCGTGTCGGACTACATAACAGCTAGGTACTGAGTCGCGACTCGGCTCTGAAGCGCGCTTGAATTATGAGGGTTGCCTAAGCACCGACATGATCATTCCGATTTTACGGCTTATGTAAGTAGTCTAGGTAATCCTGTACTGCCGAGCCATCACTTCTTCACAGCGCCGGTCCGTCCCATGCGTCTCTCCTGAGCCGACAGAGCCATGCCTGTTTATGTGGAAATGCGAGTTGTTTCTCTTTCGCGAAACCCGAATCTTGAAGATGGTCGATGAACCTAAGATCTGTTAAGTTCTGGCACGTTCCGCTTGACGGAAGGATCACCGACCTTGTGTTATCCACCCTTGGTTCTAGACAGACGTTCATGGTGCGGCTATCTGCCTGCCAGCACCACTGGACGAGACTCGACAGCCACGTAGCCACCTTTCCTCTCGCCCACTCTTCGCCAACCAAGACGTGCATTCCCCTGTCGAAGTCTTCCGCGTCGTTGCCCATGTGTCGACCTAATTGATCCTCTTTGACCCAGTAGATCTCGAAATAACCGAAGGGAACCCCGTCCCAGAGCCCAATGGCTGGGAACGAATGCTGCGATATCAGTGCGTCTGAGAGGAAGTTCTCGTGATAGCCGCCCCAGAACGCAGATACGCGCGGCTTTGATAGCCAGCTTTGTAGCAGTGCGCTGTCTGATAATGAGCAGAGATGCGCATGCTCCCTGTCTTTCTCTGCCTTTCCGACTGGTCCTAGGTGAGGAACCGGTCCTGTGGAAAGGGACGCTACCCGGAAGGAGATATACTTCCCTACGCTGGGGACGAAACGCGCGTAAAACGTCTCTCCCATCCGGGGTGGTTTCTGCCGACGGGGGTGCCGTGTGTCATTTGTGATGACATACTGTAGAGGGGCCGGGGGATAGTATGTTGGCAAGTGGGACGCGGAGTAATAAGGCCCGACAGGAAAAGCCGGTACGCTAGCCAGAGCGGTGGTCGGCATTGGACCTCCGGGCATATCAGCAGTGATGACGCTCGGCAAAGTCGAGAGAGCCGAAGTAGTCCTCTGGAGCGTGTCGTTTGGCACGGGTGAGGTCGGTCTACTTGTGACCGGTGATGTTGGGTAAGATGGGTGCTGCATCTTCAGGGGCTGTAGTGTGAAGAGGAATATCCCGCAGTGAATTTGCCAGAACATGCGTCGAGTGACGAACATCTGGTCCCAGCCCTGTTCCTTGTCGTCAAGACCGCAGCCTACCGAGGTATCCAGGCTTGTTATGAGACCCATCCTTTCCAGCTTTGGAATCATGTTCCTGCTGTGGAAAATGCCCTCACGCTTAATCCTGATAAGCCAGTCACCCTTTGGCCTAGCCTTGGTGGGAGTCAACCTGGTTCGCTCGTTATCGAGATATGGTGACGGCTCCGGCTGTTGAAAGTACCAGTACAACGATATCCACAGCATCAACGCGATCTGCCGAGACGGGCTTGCATGGGGCTTAAAGTCGCGGCTAGAAGGGTTGGAGATAGAAGAGATGAATATAGTGTCATTCTGCAAGGTAGGCCGATGATAAGGATGTGAGTGGCTTTGGGAGGGCCCGGAATCACCATCGCAGTCATCGACAGCAAGAGATTGGACATCGTTTTCTATTGTATCCTCTGTGTGCAAGGCCACTGTCCACCCGGCAGGAAAGGGCGTAGGATGAACGTTGAGCTCATTGTTTTTGAAGAATAAGCCCCCAAAGACGGGCTGAACGGTGTAGGTTTGCCCATCGGGCAGGTGGACAAATGAGGGGGTCATGAAGCTACACCAGGAATAGAGGTCCTGTTGTAGTACAGAGAGTCACTCCACTCAGCCCCTGTTGAGAACCCCTGGTCAGAAACTCAGATAGTTAAGCCTCTCTTGTTCTGTAGTATGGTTGTTATGTTACTCTTTGAAAGCGAGATGAGATATCGTGAGTTTCACGAGTGAGGGCAGAAACTGTAGCGCTGACAAAAGCTCGTGACAATGGTGTGCCAGTTACACGCTACTGGCTGGGACGACTTAAACAGGTTCTAACGATGAAGCACAAGAAGTGTAAGCATCATGTAGTTTCACACTAACGGCCTACTACGGGCATTGGACTAGCCCATACGATGGAAAAGGATTGCTAAAACCGGCAATGGGATAGGTAGATGGGCTGGTTATGCACAAAGACTGAGCAATGGGGTATCCCCCAACGTCATTTAGGTGCGACTTAGTGCCCGCATTTTGTACTTGTATTTGGTGGGACCATCTTCAGGGTAAGGTCCGAGGGCCGCTGGTCACACACGTTACCGTGCTGTGCTGCTTGTAGCACCAAATAACTTGTGTACTTCACCCATCTTTAATTCGCCACGAGTTAGACACGACAGTTGTTGGCTGTTACTTGACGTACGATATATCGTTAAAACTGTCTGTGAGTAACAGTGTGAGCTATGGCGTATGTCTTTAAATTTCGAACTGCCGCTAACTTACCCAGGTTAGGTCTGCACGCCGATATTAGTGCGTACAGAGCGGTACATTGCGGAATATGCCGATTACCGAAGTATAAGTCTCACGACCAATGAGACTTGTGACCCAAACTTATATAACTCTATATAGAAAGCGAAGAATTACGTATATAGCAATCACAGCTAATCTCGAGTTAGGCATCTTAAGCCTCAGCTCATTTAGCTTGGCGACAAAGTTGCGCTTCATCGCCCACTAGCAGAGACTGGTCACGGCGCTTGGTCACCATTCACATAGATGCAATCGAAGGAGCCTATATGCCCCTAGGTATGGGAGAATATGGCTATACGAACCAATGGGCTCACGCACGCAGCGAAATTAATAGATCGATTTTTGTGAGCTATCAACCATTTACCAAGACATCGTTTAGATAATTCAATCAAAAAAAGACAGCAACTTGAAATCTTCCCAGCTCTCCGAGGACCTGTGCTACTTCTCGCATTCCTTTTGGCCAACCTAACATCACATACGCATATACACACTTGCATCATGGCGTTCGATGAGAGACCCGAAGCCAACGTATTATCAGCCTGCGTCATTTCATAATCTCATACGACGAGAGCATCTCCATCGGCAAGGCGGCCTACAAGCAGAACGTGCCGGGACATGCCTTCGGTCGCGGAGACGCTGCAGCAGTGGGGTGCGCTGATAATGAGGACGGACCGAGGACCTGATCGTGTACAGTACCTCGATAGTCCGGGGGCATGGGAGTTCGGATTCGGGTGCGTGCTAGTCCTGTACTCTTCCTGGACGGAAAAGCGACGATGTTAACGGGTAGGCATGGGATAGGAAGTGTGGGAAAGGTTTCTATAACTATGTACCTAGGAACTTTATTACGCAAAGGGTACAATAAAAAGGCAAGGGAAAGCAAGTATAAAGTTTCCATGTTCAAGCTTTCTCATGTATGAGCAATATCTTATACGCTATGATAGATGATAATACATATATCGATCTAATCGCCATGCTCGAGACTACCTAGGTAATCGACGCCGCAAGCACCTAATTCTATCGTCATTATTCTTAGGGATGACGGATTGATTATCCACCCCTCACACTCGGGTATCTCATCTCCGACTCTATTTCGCTCTTTCTTTATTCCTTCTCGCCTTTCGATTTATCATTAGAGGACTCGCCTTCCCGCTGCGACTCCCTGTCCGCATCCTCAGCGTCTTCATCACTGACAGATTCGCGCCTCTTCCTCTTGTCGTTTTCTTTTTCCAGGACGGCCTTGACCTCCTCGCCTCCGAGATCCTTCGTCTCGTCCCAGTCCACGTCGTACTCATCGGCTACGATGCGGATTTCCCTGCGAAGCGCATTGGTGTCGTGCACGAGGGCTTCCCACTTCGCCGGATCAAACCCGCGCGCCTGATACAAGACGTTCTGCCGCCGCGAGACCGTAATTTTCAGCGCCGCCTGGTAGCTCAGGTCTCGGCTGATGAACAGGAACCACAGATAACCGCCCATGATAGTGGTCAGCCCTGCAAGGTAGGTAACCGGCTCGACGAGATCCCACCCGGCGTCGGTGTGGAAGGTGACGTAATACACGATGGCCCACCACCCCGACAGCGCCGCGAAGCCCGCCTGTGCAATCCTGTGGGCGCCGCGATGCGCCAGCATGTCGCATTCCTGCTTGATCTTGGCCAATTGCTCGATCTTCCTCGACATGCGCCGCAGCCTGAGCCGCATGTAGTGCGTGCGGTCGTTGAAGCTGGGCACGTCGACGCGCATCTCGGTGTTCAGTCCGTCGACGTGGATCACGAACTCGCGTCCGCGCGCGGCGTCGCGGATGAAGTCGCCGATCTCGGTGCTGCTCGACCACCGGACCCAGTCCTGGTGCTCGGCGGGCGTGTCGACGCCTTCGTGGCCGAGGCCCGAGTACGAGGCGATGTTGGAGTCTTTCTTCTCTTTGATCTGGCCCTCTTCGTCGCGCTCCGAGCCCTCGGCGAGGAAGTGCACGCTGGGGATCTTCTCGTGGCCGTCACGGTCGCGCACGGTCGGTAGCTCGGCCTGGATCAGGCGCTCTAGATACGACAGGGGTTGCTGGGGGTGCACGAGCAGGGCCAATGGTTGGATGTCTTCGTTCTGGGCGACGGAACGGAACTCGCCCTTGTTGCCTTTCTCATCGTGTGTAGCGTCGACGGGAAGCGGTAGTATCAGTTTGAGGAGTCGCGTAGGTGTCGTCAAGAGTTTCCCTGCCAGAGAAGATTGATGATGGCTTGGTCAGCTTCTTTTGGTTATAGGGTACATATACGTGTATATATATGTATATAGATATACCTCTGGTCATGGTCTTGTTCATGGTGCGGTGAGACTGTTCGACGGGCGGTTGGTCTGCGCCCTCCCTCTGCCATGGCCGCCTGACTTGTTGCTTTGTGGCTTCTTGTATGCCTGCCTCGACCTCCTTTTCGTGGAAATGTTCGTCGCGCTCGTTCGTCTCACGGGCAGTTTCTTCCCTGACGAGGTCCTTCGTTCGGCGAAACGACGAAGTGAAGCCCCGCGAGCTCGCGTGAGGACCACACAACCGCCATAGTTGCGAGCTTCGGATCAAAGCGGGTTGGTGGCTCGTGTAGGGACTGAGTGCGCTTCTACTACAGCTCACCAGCCGTGGAATGCTCGTGGCTGCTCGCAGATGAGAGCATGCCCGGGTCGCATAGCTCATATTTCGTCCTTCTGGGCTGCACCACGAGATGCTGACGAAGAGTGCTGTTTGTCAATGTTGCAATGTCTTGGTACCGGCTCCCATGTTGGAGAACTACACAAGAACTTGCAAGTTTCATTCAAGGAAATCGGTGACGTCACATGTTTACTCTGACAACACTAGAGTCCACGACATCCACTCACTTGTTAGCTTGTATGGGTACCACTAACCCGGGTAGATACCCTGTTATTCGGGCCTCGTCTTGTTCTTTTCGATATTGATCGTACCATCGCTCCGTCAGTTGAACTGAATCTCTCGATTAAACCAAGTTTCTGTTAATCAGTTTCCCGAAAGTATAACAGTGACAAGTGGGTCAGTCTCAGTTTGGCAACTTAGACGAGGCTTCTTCTGGAGTGTGACGAAGCTAAAGGTGAGCTCGCGGTTAGCGCTTAACATACCTAAGGTAAGTAATTCGGTTAATTACTTGATTAACTTAGGTACTTACCACCACTGGCACACAGCTTCTCCTCTGCTAACCTACTACAATACAACCTATCTCAATTGTCTGATTATGTTCGACCAATCGTGTGTTTTTCACTGCATCCCTGCGCACTACCCTTAGAAATCCTACGTAGCGCAACTGTTTCGTCCTTCGCTACGTGGCGGTGCGCTGCACGCTGTCCTCCGTCCCACCCAACTATCCATCCCACGTACTTGGCATCAACTCTTGAATGGCCGTATCGAAGGTGGCTTATACCAACGACACGTTCTGCATACGTGGTTCTTTGCATCTGGGACGGACTGTGTGCCTTACAACTCAGTACTCTTAAAGCTACGGGAAGTGGCTTGTGTAAGAGTAAAAGGATACCGGAGAGTACAGGACCGCATCGCCTCTATTACGCACCATGGATATAGGCAGCAGTAATTGTAAGAAAGGGACCTTAGTACGACTACTATTGAAGTAGGAAATGCGGGGAAAGTAGGAGCCTCTCACGTCAGCCATCCTTCAACCTCGGATACTGTTAGGACTCGGTACTGGCTCCAAACATTTGCACCGACAGCCAGGTTTCGGGCGCAGCAGCTGTTATGGAGCTTCGATCGGCGTAGACGTAAAAATAGATTCTGGCAGCAACAGTGGGTCCTCATTCAGTGTTGGTTTTATATACCATCCTGCTCCGATGCCTCGTGTACAAAGTCTCTATTAGAGGAGTCTTTTGCAAGTATTAAGATGTAAAACTCATTGAGCCCTCTCAGACCAAGTCGTCTCCTTCTCCTTCTACATCCTCTCCTGTGAATCTGATATCAACATTCCAAGAGTCAGTCAACATGGGCAGTTTCGCTACAGACTTCCCTATCGCCATCGGCGTTGCTGCCGCCGCGACCATCGTGGCGCTCATACTCGTCTGCGGCCTGGCTCATTGCGGCCCACGGTTATGTGGACTGAGCAGGAAAGATCGCTGGTTCGCAGCAGATGACGTCGAAAGGGGGCAGACGCCAACACCCAGTGGAAGTCTCCCATTAATATTCACGACCGATAAGAACACGGGCCGAGAGTACTCTTAGTGAAGCCCGCCGTCTTACTTGATGGCAATATCCCATCATCGAACGTGCGGAAGGCTACGGGGAGCCCTGACATCACCATATTTGACGACATCGCATTAAGCTGAGACGTATATTTCGGCGATAAAATCCGCACCCTTCAAGACCATCACACGAAAGTTTGGAGCGCTGCGAAGTAAGACCAGCAAGACGAAGGAACCACTCGAAAAGCAAGTTATTGACCAATCCGGCGCATGCTCAGTGTTACCATGCCAACAGATACTTCGACTATCGATCTCCAAGATGACGTGCCTTGCCGCATTTTGAAGGCGTAGCTTTCGAAAAGGAGGAGTCCTATTACTGCCACTCACCTGACGGGTTTCATGGATTATAGGAAGTCTTGAGAAGAAGGCCGATAAGCAACCCATCCGATATCAGCTGGCCACACTGAGAAAAGGGGTCAAGAAAGAAAGAATAAAGAGGAAAAATAAAACATATAATACCTAGGATTTATTAGTCGCTACCGGCTACTCGGCTTGTTGGAATGGGTATATCATGATGTGTTCGAAAAGCGCCAACCGGCCTCAACCTAGATTGCCGCTGGCTACCGATTTGTATTGGTGTAAGTGGAGTCTGCGGGAATGATTGCAAATGTCTCAGAGATGCCCACGACAGCGTTAAGCTCTCGCGGGAGTTGTAGTATAAGTCGTTGTGACGCCAGGGGCAAGCTGTCACTCAAATGGAAGCTCAGCCACTATTTTAAGTACGGTGAAAATCACACCCAGCACAGCATCCTAATTAGCATCTCAGCGCTGTGCAAGGTTGTCGATCTGGTCCCAGAACTTTGGATCAACCTCCGCTTTGAGCAATGCTACCTGATTGGGGTTTCCAAGAAGCTCAAGCTCAACAGGGGCAATTTTCATATTGGAACGGAGTCTGTATCGAATCATCTGGCGTCTGGTCGCGGCATCTGGAGGTGGTGATGCTTCGCCCCGGAACGGTTCTCGTTTTGGGCGTGTGAATGGATAATGCTTGAGTTTAGCACGCATTTGATTAGGCAGAGGGTGGTCGATAAACTGACTGTTGTCCTATTGTTAGGACCAACCGCAATATTTCAATCAGTGTGCTAAGGTTAGGTCACCTACAATGATTTGCCTGTCCATTTATACCAAAGCACTGGAACGTCATTACTAGTAGACTGGCCGTGATCGAGGAGGAAGTAACAACGCCGACCCTCGTAGGCAAAGGCAGCGCCGTAGTCTTGCCAGCGGTCCTGGTTATAGTCGAAATCTCGATTCCAAATGTGTTGGCAGAGGAGGTTCTGCATGTTGGTGCATCGTTCCTGATAATCACCGCCCGGGACTAGATGTGTTTTCGTTTGCAATACAATGCGCTTGGGCGCATCTGGGTTTTTGTCGCTAGACATGTTATCAACTCAACTCCATAGCGACAAGTGCGAGGCCGTATTAGAATAACGATGGTCTACAACAGCTTGCGGAAGGCTATTGGCAACGAAGATATCATATGCCTAGCTGCACAGTATAATCTGGCTGAGACAGCTCTTGAAGCTACCCCGCGACTAGTAATGCTTGTGGCAGGGTAAGCAGGGGATGCTGACAAGCTAACATAGCCGGGCTGTTAGTGCTATATGCGTAGGCTTGGTTAGCAGCGGCACTTACTACCTATACCGACTTTAGTATCTAATCCATCTCCGACTCTACAGCGAAACTACCCTATGGTCAATGAATACTTAAGCATAATAAGGCTGAATTAGACCGGTACGATATCATTGCCTGCTCGACCCATTTTCGACTAGCTGAAAGTTTTCATGGCAGAATGTGTACTGAGGCGATCCGGAGGCTGGTAGCACTTCAATTTGTAAAAATCGATATCGGTTACTGTTGGAGATCGATGCCCCTGTTACCTCAGCTAGTTGATTGCTACCCTACCTAGACCTTCCTGAAATCCGGTTGCATTGGCTCTTTCCAGCAGGTTTATTGATGAGCCCCCAAGTTCGTTGAGGACGATAGCCACCAAGTTCAACGGCAATCTTCTCATTGCCTTCACGGTATTCTATATCTCATTCGTTGCCACACGATTCTGGACCATCATCTGCTTCTTGCACAACTATTATTCCACGCAACAGCCCCGGACCACAGTCCATCACCAACGTCAAGTCATCTTGCGGATCTCATCATCACCGGAGTCTGGGCTCGCATTGTTGTTGCAGTTACTATGGGCCTGGAAGAATCCTAGGGGACCAGTGACAATGATTCTATTCCCCTTGATACTCGTAACCACATGTTTGCTCTCCTTTACGATTGCCGTCGGCTTCTCATCGAGCATTTCAAGCAATGCAGAGAGGTTCTAATCAAGAGTATAAATTGTGGCTTTATTCCTAGAGGTTGGGATAATCTAACGCTGTATTATGCATCTAATGGACGGAAGTTGATTGATTCCGTAAACTAGGCCCAGCAGTGTTACGGTGCCAAGAGCTTGAGCATTCTCGGATGCGATACTTTTGTCACAGCCCACTTACCAATAGCAAAAATCGATACCAGCTACGAATGTCCCTTTAAAGGCGATATTTGCCGAAGCGCTGATTCAAATATCCGTCTTGACACCGGGTTCATTGACAGCAATCATCATTTCGGAGTCAATACACAAAATTCCGAGAGATTCGCATACAGATATGTCGTGACCCGTACTCCCCTCCAGACGGAAGGATATACTAGTGAGTATACGGTGATTAATCAGACTTGGGTGAGATATCACTATGGTACTTTCACTGTGCCAGATGGGGAGAATCAAACCACCGTAGACTATATCTACATTGCTTCTAGCGTCGAAGCGCAGTATACCTTCCCATCATTCGCGCCCGGTGGGGGAATTGATTATACATTGAGGTAAGTTCGACTTTAACCCTTTGAAGCTGATAACTGAAGAAGACTCAATAGTGCGGTGTATGTGTACACGGTCGATGGCGAGCCAGATTATTCCGACTCGAACTTCATTATACCCGAGTTGAGAAGACCAGGTGGTGACATAACTATTGCCAGGTAGTGGCGTTGTATTTAGTCAAAAGATGGACGACAACTGGTACCGAGGGAACACAGTCCATTGAGCGGGAAAACTTGGCAACTATGTCGAGGATACGAAAACTTACAGGCCAGATGACGCTGCTTCGCCAATGGGCTGTGTCGAACAATGGCAGTGGTGTAACCCAGCATACCCAAGAGAGAGTGGCTGCGGGCCGTTGGCAAGCAGGAATGACGCTATCAGCGGCGCTGCACCTTTGTTTAATCTGTCTGCCCAGGACCTCGAAGTCGATCGACTGTCCTCAAACGACGCCCAACAAACTAATTTTATCTGGAGCCTTTTTACCCACAAGATAAACCCGGTTACGCTGCCAGATATGCTGGGATTTCTTGGTGCAAGGTCTCTCAGCTCCCAGGAGAGACTGTATGGTGGTATTCAATGGCCTATACCTAAGAATCAATGGCAACTAGACGTCACGCAATGGCTTGAAACTGTATTTGCCACTCTCCAGGCCGCATACATCGATACAGTGACTGGAAAGTACGCTCTCGAGCTCGAAAACACCCGGCTGGGGCCGCTTAATAAGCACGAAAGAGACCTTTGCGATAATCACGTGAGTTCTCCGTTCAGGTCGATGTACGGCTCGGACTCCCTATCTGAATATCACGAATCAACGCAATATAAGCCTACTTGTGCATGCTAACCACCCGTTAAGAAAATACGGAGCACCGCGTACGCGTCATTCTCTCTATTCGGCTCATACTTGACGTTCATTCTAGGTGGGGTCGTCATCTCGTTCTCATCCATGCTTCAGCCCGCCCAAGCAATTTTGCACAGCAAATTCGGATACCGGTCTTACGCTTATCTTGAATAGACTGCGAATTCAAGCCTACAACTACGTCGCCTAGCACACGAGGACTCTGACGCCAAAAAATGGACGCGATGTACCGGAGCTGTGCCGACCACCAGCCCCGAGACCAACTTGGCACAATTGAATATCACAGACACGACTCATCCAATTCTCGGTCTGGTTCCCTTGGTTTCCAATGACACTAGGGAAGAGAAGGCGCTGATCAAAGCGCCCAGGCGTTACGCGACGATTTGACGAGCACGTCACAATGTAAGCAGAGTTTGAGAATTGAGAAGATTACGATGGCCTCGAATAACCGCAAGACATCGAGGCCAATGCATATTGGATTGTACTTATAAGACGAACAAGTACGGCATAGCTTTGTTGGATATGATTCGAGTAGATGCTTGCCAGTGGTAATTTTCTCCTAGCAAGATATTCGCTCGTTACCCGTGTCGGTGACTGTGATAATGTTTCACTTCAACATCTGAATTATAGTTCCATTAGTCTATTAGGCACGCCGGGATTGAAGTAAAGCCCTTGATAGCCACTAGGGGAAGTGGAAAACCTACGTGGTCGAGTTGCCGTCACGTGACGAACCGCTCTGGTTGTACGGTGATAGAATATATCATCCAGGAAAAGGTATAAGCAGAGCAACAAATGCGTCTGTCACACATGCCTTGATTCACTAGTGTGACGAAACTGATAATTCCTCAAGACCTCCATATCTAGCTCTATTAAGCCCGGGGTTCTAGTGGTCCGCAAAGCAATAGCATTATCGAGATCATGTGCTCCGACATTAACTTGGAAATGTGTTAAGTTGGAAACATTTAGATGAGCGAACATAATGTTGTTTGATGTAACAATCCCGAGTCTGTATATACCTATGACATCAACAGCCTCTGCCAGCTGTCACCGGCTGTGCACTGTCTACCTAGGCACTTAGGTGCAACGTCACTAACACTCGCCAAGAAGCTTGCATCGACTGCCCCTCCAAGGCAGCGGTTACTGTACAGTGAACAGCTTCCAATACCGAGTAACACACGTCGACATAACCTACCTACCTACGTACGGGCTCACCCACACGGAGAGAAGAAGCCTACGACTAGTGAAATCATCATAATACTGCCATCTATTTGTCTACTCTACGACCTCTCATCCAAAAACCAAGCGAACATCGAACTTCTTCGCGCCGGTGCATCCTCGCCCGCCCTTCTCCTCGCACCCTCATACCAACCCAACACTCCAAACCCAACAACAGCAACAACAACTACTACTACTACCATGAACCGCCTCTTCGGCAGCGCCCCCAAGGGCCCCAAACCAACCCTCAACTCGGCAATCGGTAACCTCGACACGCGGATCTCCTCCGTCGACGTGAAAATAGCCAGCATAAACAGCGAACTACAAACGTACCAAACCCGCCTGGCCAAAATGCGCGAAGGCCCAGGCAAGACAGCGCTAAAGCAAAAAGCCCTCAAAGTCCTCCAGCGGCGCAAACAATACGAGGCCCAGCGCGACCAGCTGCAGTCCCAAGTCTGGAACATGGAGCAAGCGCAGACGATGCAGGACAATCTCGCGGGGGTAATGACGACCGTGGACGCGATGAAGACCACCCAGCGCGAGCTGAAGAAGCAGTACGGGAAAGTCGATCTAGACAAGATCGAGCGCATGCAGGATGAGATGGCCGATTTATTGGATGTCGGCAACGAGATCCAGGAGACGCTGAGTAGAGGCTATGAGATCCCTGATGACGTCGACGAGTCCGAGCTCGATGCCGAGCTCGAGATGTTGGGGGCCGAGATGGAGATGGAGGGGCCCGGCGCGCTGGATGCGGGCGGCGTGCCTGATTTCATGAGGGACGAGGTCCCCGACTTCATTGACGAGCCGCCTGAGAATGCTTCCAAGGTGGTCCAGGAGGCCGCGAGGTGACCTCTTGAAATGTTTCTGTCTAGGTGAGAGATAGTGAGGCGGGGTTGGACACGAGAAGCGGGCATGCGGCTGAGGCGTTCCTGGCGTTATGGGCAAATCTACAATCACGAATGAAGAATTGGGAGGACATGCCCTGGGAGTTGGTCGTCAAGGATCCTGATTTAATCATGAGGTAGTTCTTGTCTTATACACGGTATCTAACTAAATACTATGTATTACCCCTGTTGGTCTCATCGACCAACACCAAACCCGTTGCACATGATTTCTGAACACAACTACGCTACATAAACAGGCCAGCACAAGAGAAAGGCATTACAGCAAAAACAAATACTAATCTGCTAACGCTTATTCGACGGTCCCAAAGAATCTCGACACCTCCTCGAGGTCGGCCTCTCCGTTACAGAAGTCCCACCCCACAATCGTGCTGACCTGGCTACAGCAAATGATCCGTCGCGCGTCGAACTGTAATTTGAAAATTCTCGCGGGGCTTGCGTCCGCCTGGGTTTGCGGGTCGGCCGACGGATGGTGAGGGTGATACGCGGCTGCTTGTGGTTGAGGATGTGTTTGGGCATGTACCTGTGCCTGTGGTTGTTGTCCTTGCGTGTGACCCTGATCCCGGCTTTCGGTCGAAGGCGCGGACTGTAGATTATGTAAGACATGCATCGCGAACGACTGCGACCCTGGCTGCTGTGAAAAGGCGTGGTGAGAGTGATGAGTATGTGTGCTTTGCGTTGTAACCGGGGGCGGGCCACCGCCAGCACTAGATCCAGAAATCATCGCTTGAGTCGAGCTGGAAGGGCCTTGGGGGTCCCCATTGAGCAACTGTGATAAACTTAAGGGTTGACTCGGCCGCGAAGGTGCCGGATGTGAGTTTGTATGAGGCACGTGCGGTGAAGCAGCCTCTGCGGCCAGGGCTTGTTGTACAGATTCCCGTATCCTGTTTTGTGCGATCTGCGCTCTAACGAGGCTAGTGCTAACCACTTGCCGCAATTGTGAACGCACCAACGCATCGGATTCGCGGTCAATGGCAGCTTGAAGGTGGGAATTGTAAGTTAATATTGTAGGGAACGAGTTTAACGCAGCGTGAAGAGCGGCGGGCCCCTGGGGTATCGCAGCATCGATCATTTGCGTATAAGATGCCGTAGTTTGAGGGGTTATGGTGGCATGGATGGGGTGGTCGACTTGGGTGTAGGTAGGAGGTGGACGGTGAAGGGCCGGAGGTGCACTGGCTGAGGGGAAGGGCGCTTGGTTTCCGAGTGTCTGCTCTGCTGGGAGCGCAGAGGCGTTCACGACATCGGCAGCTGCTGGAGACGGACGGCGTGGAATTGTCGCAGTTGCGGTTCCTGAACTGTGCCTAAGGGCCGCTGCAGCGCCTTCTTCCTGCCGAAGAACATGTGCACTTTTCCACGCACCCTCTCGATCTCGGCGCCAAATGATGATGCTTTGATCATATGAACCTGAGACGATTCTTCCATATGGCCCTCCGCCACCTCCGGGGGGCAGCTTAGCTCCGTATGCCGTAATGTTCTCGGGACGGCGGCTGCCGGCGTTGTAAGCGCGTCTCCTGCCCGGTCGCGCCTCTTCGAGGGAACCGGCATTCAAAGCCTCGAAATACGCTCGATCAATCGCCCTCGCTTCCAACTGATCCTCTTCTCGGCTATAAGGTAGGTCGCCGAAGCCTGCCTGAACTGTTCGCACAAGATTACTGTGAGCACGTAGGCTTGCGACCTCTAGGCCAGATTCACAGTCAAAAACCTTGACCTCATTGTCACTACTACCGCTCACAATGCGCCGTCCATCGTATTGAGCGCACGCAATGCCTTTTCCGTGTCCAATAAATGTTCGCTTCACAACCTGGTTCGGCCAGTCCCAGAGCTTGATGTTCCGATCGCCACTAGCGGACACGATTTCTCTGTCGCATATTTGAACGGCATTGACAGCCGCACCATGACCTTCTAAACAAGCAATCATGGTATAGGGCGGGGTGATAGCCATTTGATCCAAAGGTGAGTCGTCGTAGCCGTAGTTCCGCAGGTTCACCGGAACTTGACTGACTGCCTGGCCATCGGGATAACCTAAATCACCAGGCCGCAGAGGCTGGCGGTTGAAGATCTTGATTGTTTTATCCTTGGAGCAAGTTACCAAAATCCGCTTATCAAACTTGACGTTTAACACGGACTCTCGATGGGCCCTCTTGAGACGTTGCAGTATCTCGCCCGTCGAGAACTTCCATAATATGACGTCCGAATCGCTGCTCCCGGACACAATCAAGTCCTCTTCCGGATCGGAATCAAACTGAAGACACAGGACGGATCCATTGTGGCCCACCAAAGGTTGGCGCACCAGGCGTCTCGAGTGAAGATTCCAAATACGCAGAGTACGGTCTCTGCTGCCGCTGACAAGGTACTCAGCGTTGTACTGGAGGCTGTATATACACTCCTTGTGTCCTTCCTCGGGATGGTCTGGATGGGGGAGTTGAAAGTTAGTGTAACGGCCACGCTCCCAATTGCTCTCCAGTTTCCGCCGCATGCTGTATAAATACTTCCAGCTTATTTTATAACGTCGATCTCGCCAGTCGTATATCCATAAGGTTGACTTGGCTAGCGTTGATTGGCTCTGACTTGTACCGGCAGTTGATAAGGCGATAGACGAAGACTCGGCTAAAGCCTTCCCCTTCCCCTTCCCTTTGTCGGGCTGTTGCCTTTCTCTCGAGCGCTGTGGCATGGGACTCGGCGACTTCACGAGAGGACCCATATTTCGCGCCTTTTTGTTACTTTGGGAGGAGGAACCGCTCCCACCTGTCTGTGGTCCGCCGAATAGACTAGTACCGGACATCTGCGTGTCCTGATGCTCCGGGGCTACAGCCATATCTGCATCAATCATTTCATAGTCATCTTCATCCCGGTCCTCGTCTCTAGATGTTGGGTCGGATATAGCTCTTTTTTTGGTAACGTGACCACCTTCTGCGGACCTAATCCTCTGAAGGTGCATCTGGGATGATGTAGAGCCTTCATTCATACGTTCCTCTGCAAGCGCAATCTCGGCTTTGATCGCCTTCCAGCCTTCGAGATAGTATAGTTTCTCCCACAGCTTCCGATCCGAAGCCAGCTCGTACCATCCCCGACAACACAGAGCTACCCGAATCAGGGATTCGGCATCCAGATAGCCCAGAACCTTTAGACATATCTCGGGCGGTAGATAATGCACGAAGTTGATATAGAGGCGCGGGTTGAGGTGAGTCATTACGATCTCAGCGATGGCCGTAGTGGGGAGCTCATTGAGTAGGAGCAGGGCGAGATCTGTTTTGGTGACACAGGTAAGCAAGCGCGTCTTCATGTTCGTCTATCCGTCTATCCACCTGGAGGGGGGTTCAGCCTACGTTTCTTCTCTTGCACGGTCAGTTTCGGCATGAGTGCGGCGAACGATGCCGGCAGTTCGGCGGAGGACCGCAGAGCCAGGGTGGTGGCATTATCCTGGATACTACCCGAAGCGGAGGTGTTGAGGGGATGCTCGGAATAGCCCTCATCGGGCTCTTGAGTTGGAGGAAAGGTCTCCATTGCTGGTGATGGTGCTACAGTGTGACGACGTCTGTATGGTCGGGATGATGAGTGCGCCCCGGGGCGTCTAACACGCTATCACGCTATGGTACAAGGTGTGCTGCTCTAGTAGAAGCGATGAGGGGGACGATGATAATTCTTGGATCTGTAGACGGCGTTTTCGTTTCGTTTCGTTTCGTTTCGTTCCTCGAGGGGGATGAGAGGCGCAGGGCGGAGGCGTGCTGTACTGTAGGCTAAGGCAGCGAGCGGCAAGGTGCGGCAAGGCGAGGTTTTGGGCTGGGACGTGTTGTGGCGCATTCGGACGTATTGGGATGTAAGCGGTTCTCGGATTACTAGGCAGGCAGGCAGGCAGGCAGTCAGACCAATCGAAGCTGAGCCAGCATCATGTGCTGATACGCCAGGTCTGTCAGGTCTGCTACCGTCCGTAGGTGTCGGGTCTGCTGCCAGGTCTGGTGCGACGGGTCTACAGTAAATGCTACCCCAAGGGAATAAATCTAGGTCTAGTAGTACACCACTACTGTAGTGAATCGTCGGGGCGATAGGTAGCGGTTTATATGTTTAGGTAGGAAGTTGTATACTAGCGTGGTAGATACTTAAGTAGGCATCAAGATGTATTGTATGGTGCACAGACCGGCCAACCTGTATTGAAAGATGGACTGAGAATGGGGAGACCTGGGCGTTTGCTTATTGCTGAGACCGGACTGCTGGCGTTGTCGTGTTAATACGTTGTCTGTTTGCTGTTGTGCTAATGTAAGGAGTAGTCCACGGTCACCAATCTAGTACTGTCGCCAAGGGCCAACTCTAGAATCAAGGTCGAATTGACTCCGCACAAGTTGGCGGCAGTGGCTAGGCACCCACCTACAGGTTCCTATGTACAGCACCACAGCAGACTTGCGGCTGGACCCTTCGAAGCTTTAGCGCCGCAGGGCGACAGACCCATATTTAACACTGCCGGCCGGTGCCCAGGCGGATATAGATACGCTGCTTAGAGAGCCCAATTCCGGCACTAACAGACTAGCACTAGCAAACAATGAAGTTAAGCTTGTTCTTTTGTTTTGGTTCGATGTTTCACCTTATATCAACAGAAAGTTAAGACTTGGAGCATGTAGACAGCTTGAAGTACGATGTTTAGCAAGTCCAAGGCACCTACCTCTGCTCATTGAAGTGAGCAGGTATTAAGTTTGCTGCAGTCTAGTTCGTTCATGAGTAACCCGCCCAATACTTATACCGGGCGATGTTACAACTTGAAGTTCCTAATTGTGTGGCTGTAGCTGGGAGACATCCACACTCGCGACGCTGTATATATGAGGCAAGATCTGAAAATATGTCTTTCACTTGTAAGTATATGATAGGGATGAAAGAAGGATTGTTGTGTTAGATAGGTCAATTCTGTAAGCATTAACAGCTCCCAATATCGAGGCGGCTTTGCACCGTGCCCGCCATGGAAGCCGGGCGTTTGTTGGCTCCGCGAAACACGATGTCAGAGGATAGTATCCCGCTTGGTGGCATGAGTAGGCCGCGTTGGGTCGAGCATATTTATGCATAAGCGCACTACCGCAGTCAGCAACCAGTGTTGCAGTGTATACATCACTTTGGGAATGGTCACAATGATGCATAGAAGAAAGGAAGCATCAAAGAACATCCCGTGCCGCACAATGGTGAGATAGACCGACCAACAGGAATTCATGGATATTTGGAGGGGTGGTGTGGTGGTGGTGATGGCGGTGGTGTGGCAGGCTTTGAATCCTGTGCCCATTCCGCCGGGGCATCTGACCCCCTTTACCTGTGTACAATGTGTATAAACCTGTACTCATATACCGTAGGACCATGTGGAATTTTGCCTCTATGAATAAATGAACCGTAACCCTGCGGCGCTCACCCACGTGGTCATACCCACGGCTCGCTAGATAAACTGCATGGGCAGCGTATAAATCCTCCAGGAGGATTCTTTCAGCTGGAGCTGTGGGGATAACTGGAATAGCTTCAAAGTTGGTTACGCGTTATCACTTGCGTCGATAGTGTTGGGAGTTCACTGTTGCAGATATGTCTATTTAATCTTGAATAGTAGTTGTCGCCATGGCCACCGTCGACTAATTCGTAATATCTGACGATCCTCCTGAAGTATCAAGAGACGCTCAAAGGTTACTCAACGCCGAAGTAGCGAGAACCACTTGGCTTACGACAAAATACGTATGGTGTCTAGCGGCCTACATCACTGACTCAGTCAGATGGGAGGACGCTTAACACGCTTAGCAAGCCTCGCTGCAGCTTATATCTTAAAATATCCAATCCAATTACATCATGCATCTCGTCAGACCTGGGTGTTCCCTGGAGGAGCGCATCGAGTGCGGGACAGTCCTTTCAACCCTATCTTAGCCTCTGGTTCCTAAGAAGGTTCGAAATCTTCTGCCGCCACACAGCTTGTTGTTAGTTGGGTCGTGATCGGGTTTGACCGCCTTCGCGGCCACCTCGATGCGTGGGACAAAAGAGCGGCAGCTAACAAGAAAATGGCTAAGTATAGACTTCTTGCATCCCGCCAGACGCAAGCACCGGCACTACGGCGGCACTTAACGAAGTATTTGTCAGAACGGAAAAAGTCTGGGTGTAGTCATCGCAGACTGTGGTTCTGAAATGCTGGGAGACGCCCTAACTATAAATAATGTATGAATAAATACAGAGAGTTGTCTGTGTTCAAGTTGTAAAGTGGTTAAAGGGGCTCGGGGGCTTATCAAGAGGAAGTCCTGAAGAGAGCCTCAGCTGACCGATCGTCATCCAACCGTGGAAATTCTTATCTGGGGATCTGCAACGTTCGTATGTAGGCAGACTTGATGTCTAAGTTGCGCTGAAGGAACGCTTCGGTCACCAGGGCCACATGTCGAAGACCTACCTAGGCACGTATGGGTATTTGGTATATACCGGCGGTACCGTGCATGGAAAAGGGCATGTTCGGCCGCATCTACGGCGCCGATGTACCATCGTGATGGGTCACAGCCGGCAGGTGAGTTACATCCAGCGTGTCGACACCACCCTCATTCCGGTCTAGCCTGCGTCTTCGCAGACTTGAAACACCTGGGGAGGCACCATCACATAAACGCCGATCAATGCCCAACGACCGTGGTTAGTCAGTCAGTCAGTCAGCCAATCCATTTATCGCTTCTTCGCGACGTTGCGCCCTTTCGAGCTTCTTGGTTTCCGATACACGGATGGCGAATAAGTGTCATAGAGAGGAGAATGCTCAGTGCCGCGCGGAAGAAGACGTCATGAGCCGTCAAGGTTATCTGCAACCTAAGGTAGCTTAAGATACAAGAATATAAGAAATGTCCCACGCAGCGGGGAGACGGGAGGATATTTAGGTATACCGCATACCGCGCGGGTATGTAAGTACCTTTAAGCAGCCATGAATTATGCCGGTACACGTGCAGCCCTTCGTGACGCTCCCTTCGGCATGACATCGCTACACTGGGTGTACGCATGATGTAGGTACATGCATACAAACTTCTAAAATCGGCCAAATGAACCCGAGCCAGTATGTCGATGTCCCGAGTAGTAAAGCAGTATCGACCAAGCTTTCAATGAGAGGAAAACGAACCCTTGGATAATTCAGTCAGAGAGGCAGCTTGCCCTAAGAGGTAGGTAGTTGACCCTTCACAAGATAAAGAATACGAGTACTTTACACATTCTATAAAGAAATATGCGGTACTACCAATCACGAAGCACTCATACCATTTCTAATTGCACCAGTAAGCCTGGTCGCATTCCACTTCGAGTGGATTGGACATGTTGTACCCGGCAAAGCATTGTTATGCGAACCAGATTCTGTGTCTTATTGAGTATGCCAGCTTTAGCACCTTGCCTACCTGGGTAAGCAGAGCAATAGGCATATCCTGGTGTTAAAGGAACTTTCAATGGGGATTACGAAAGCAACAACTTGGAGAGCTAAGACCAAAGGGTACCCTGTCACCATGAAGCGAGCAAAGGTAAAAAAAATGTAGTAGGTCGTCTCCCTCGATAGTATCAAGACGTCCGACAGCCAGGGCCGTACTGTGATGGGAAGGGATTGATAGGTAGAGGTAGTCTGGATGGATGTACACGGACTTGAAGTAGCCACCAAGTTCCCACTATGCAGAAAAGGAGACCGAGACAAGGGGTGAAGGGGAGGGCTAGCCGAACGAGTCGCAGGTGGCAGAACAGGTGGGTATCACGCCAGAACCCGACCCTGAGAGGTACATGGGTAACCCACCTACCGACCCAAGGTACCTCCTGCCTACCTTTCACCTGCCTGCTGGCGCTACCTACTGACATACACCCCAGTGTTACTTACTTACTGGCCCGTCCAGCGCGTTGTACCTGTCCTTGGTGGATGGAACCAGCCCACCCCCAGCCATGCTCGCCACTACAGCCAGCAGCAGCAGGAGCAACAAGGAGCACCAAGGAGCACCACCACCACCGCTCTACCTAACCCTGTCCGTTACTACAACTTCATTCATGCTCTCTTCCCCCACCGACCGTTTCGAATCTTTCGCCTCTGTTCGTCTTCTGCGGCACTCCATATGCATCGCCAGATAAACTGAGCATCACGACACCACCCCACGCTCAACCGACACGATAGCGAGCACATTCCGCACAGCATTCCGTGCACATATCCCACGACAGCTCCGACCGCCCACGCCAGCGCAGCATTATATATAGCTGCACCGGTCGAATCGAAGCAACCTCGTCTGCTTGTCTCCGTCTCCGTCTCCGTCTCCGTCTGCCCTCTCGCCCCTCGTTCTCTCGCATCGGCCCTGCGGCATGCTCGATTAGACCCTCGGTCCGTCCGATCTGCCATGTTTCGAGGCTCCTCCCTGCCTCCCTCGTTTGAAAACACTGCGACGAGCAATCGACCGGACTCGGCATAGTCATAGTCGATAACGCAATCACCGTCACCAAGCGACCCCACGAATCCCCAGCGTCGCCATAACCGCCGACCGACAGCTTCTCCCGGCTCAAGTTCCACCGTTGCGGGGGCAAAAGAAACGAGCCAGGTGGCTCGGCAAACTCGCACAGCCGATTGCAGGCAAGGAGGCGAAGTGAAGAAAGGGAGTAAAAAGAAAAGAAGAGAAAAGAAAAAGAGGACAACGAGAGAGAGAGAGAGAGGGTGACAGCACCCCTTCTACCACCACTCTGACTGGCTGGCATTGGAGAGATCCTTCGCATCCACCACTACACGGCCACAACGCCTGCCTGCCGATACCCAGCGATACCCAGCCCAAGATACCGGGCATTCCAGCGTTCTGGGTGCGCCCCTCGTGACTCAAAGCGGCGGCCAATACCATCCCGCACAGCAAACACAGCAATCACTACAATCGGCGGGGACGACAAAGGAAACATTGGCATTCATCTCCAAACCCTCCTGTCCACGGTTACCCACACCACTCTCCCTCTACACTTGACCTCGCCTCACCTTCGAAACAGAGGTGCACGTTGTGAAGTTCCCTAGCGAGCCCTGCGCAACGCCCATTCTTTCTGCGCCCCGTTTGAGCCCCAGTGCCTCGGGCGTTTCACCTCACCTACACTCTACATCGGATGGGTTGATCTGCCATGGCACACGCACCGGCCCTTCTAAGGACGAATACGGCCCCGGTCTTCCCAGCCAACAACAACAACTACGGTGGCCCCTCCTCCACCATGAGCAGCTTAAGAGCCAGCCATCTTTCTGGCTCTACAGCGGTCAACTCCGCCTCGACAACATCCCTAGCCTCCATGGCCTCGTCCACGACGGTTACTACGCCTGTGAATGGTGGCGTCGTGGCCACAGCCAACATTATTAACCAGAGAGCCGACGCTTCGAGGTCGCTATACCAGATGTGCATCGCGCTCAAGCAGCGGCTAGCCAAGGTACCTGGCTTTGAAGGCTACCTACAAATCATTGAGCAGGATGCTCTGTCCAGCGAATACAACCCTGTCGAGTCTCTTTGGGGTCTGCTCAGGAGCGGTGATCCGCTGCTTACTATCTATAATGCTACCCAGCCCGACGTTCCCCTAGATCCGAACGATATTACTACAGACCCTACTAAACGCCCCAAGGCAGCTACCTTCAAATTTATCAATGCGTGTTTAAGACAAATCCAGATTCCCGCAGGCGAATGCTTTATCGTTTCTGACCTGATGAACACTGATACGACGGGCTTTGTGAAGGTGTGTTTGTCCCTATTTTTTACCATCTTTTGCGTTGCGAATTACAATGCATCTAGACATACTGACCTCTGGTTAGGTTATTCAAGTCATTAATCATGTCCTCGATCTGGCTGAGAAAGATGGCCACCTCCTTCAAATTCAGCCGTACCCAGAAGATGGTAGCTTCGATGGACCCACTACCCAGATGACATATCGCGATCACATCATTCGTGAACTCGTCGATACAGAGCGCAAATATGTACAAGATATGGAGAATCTACACGACCTAAAGAAAGCTCTATTAGACAGGGGTATCATTCCAGGAGACGTAGCATATCAGATATTCCTTAACATACATGGAATCCTAGACTTCCAGCGACGGTTTCTCATTCGAGTTGAGACGACCAACTCGATGCCGCAAGCGGCGCAGCAATGGGGTTCGATTTTCGTGAATTCTGAAGATGGATTTGATATCTACCAACCTTTCATTGCAAATCAGCGCAAGGCGGCCCAGGTTGCGAATCTAAATTTCGACAAAATCCAGCAAGCTGAACATCCTGTTGCGTGTGACTTTAACACGCTTGATGGGTTCCTCCTGAAACCAATGCAAAGACTGGCCAAATACCCCCTGCTGCTCAAGGTACGAGTGTTCTTCTGTGTCGCAGTATCAGGTTTGCTAATCTGTTGCAGGATCTACTCAAGAGAGGTGATGTTTCACCGGACCACAGGGGCGAGCTTTCAAATGGTATCGAGGCTGCAGAGCGAGTCCTTAGGCAGGCTAACGAAGCGGTCAACCGTGCCCTATTAGACGAAGCGTTAGAAGAGCTTAGGGTTCGTGTTGATGACTGGAAGAGCCATAGAGTGGATCATTTCGGCAAACTGCTTCTACACGGCTCATACCAAGTGATAACAGGTCGCAGTGATCAAGAGAAAGACGTACGCCCCGTGAGCCAAATCCTCAGTTCCCTATCGTCCAGTGGCTAATTAACTAGTATGAAATTTATCTCTTTGAAAACATTCTTCTTTGCTGCAAAGAAGCCCAAGCAAACAAGAACAAGGATAAGAAGGACAAGAATAAATCCATCTCGAAAGGCCGTAACAAGAGCAACAAGCTGCAGCTCAAAGGCCGGATTTTCATGTCAAATGTAACTGAAGTCATATCATTTGCTAAGCCAGGTACGTCGCATTCTTGAATACCATTAGGTCTTAGCCTGACACAAGTCCAGGTTCGTATACGATACAAATATGGTGGAAAGGCGATCCCGGCGTCGAGAATTTCACTATCAAATATAACAATGAAGAGATCATGAAGAAATGGGCTACAGGCCTCGATATACAGCGCAAAATCAATATCCCCCAATCAGCTGCAAGTCCCGAGCAGCCCACCCCGGCATTCACTTGGATGAGAAATGTTGACAATATAGAGAATCCATACGCTCAGCAGGAGGATGATGATGATGACGACGACGATGACCAGGCAGCGCCAAGCCAAATGTCGTCTCCCAACCCAGGCTATAGCTCTAACATGGGAGGCGTGATGACACACAATACGTCGAGTAATAGCCTTCGCGCTCGATCGGTGACAACTGATAGTACTCAATCTCTGGCGAGCTTGGCTAGAGCGCCGCCACCCCAGTTCCCGCTACCACCTCCTCCGAGACAATTGAGTGTGCAGACAGGTACAGCGCAATCGCCTGGGCCCCGTGGAATGGATTCGTACTTTTCGCCCACTGTAGACTCACCTGCGTCATCGAGAACCAGCACGGCCAGCACTCTATTGAATCAAAACGGTCAGTATCCTTTCCCTCGGACTTCAACACCGCAAGGCGGATGGGAAGATAGAGAACCCAATCGATATACCGCCCCAGCCATGCCGCGTGCGCCTTCACGTGACGGTCCTACTTCCATCAACGGACGGAACCCCAGGGGACCATCTATGCCAGTCATGGCCTCTCAACAAACATTAGCCCAGCAGCAGCGGAGCCGATCTTACAGTACACCTGACATCAACGGACAAAACGCACGGAGAGCTAATACTACTACTCCTGTACCCGCAGTCCCTGGCATCCCACCTCATCTTCACCCAGCCCATGACGCGAGCATCCCCAGGTCCCAAACTGGATCTCCGCGACAGGATCCCCCAGTCCGAGCTAATACCCAAAGCCCGGGCGTTCAGCGAGAACGCATGAATCAACAGAATGGCCAGTATGGTGGAACGATGGCTCAATTCCCGACTCAACCCATTCGGCAAGCCACCCCATCTACGGGCCAGGCTCCTGGATCAGTGGCCCCGCAACCCCTCAGTCTCGATGGACGGCAAGTAGTGTCGTCAACACTTGGCAGCGCTGCCGCAGGTAACTCCTCTTACGATCAAGATTTACCGATCCCGACACAGTTGAGAGTAAAGGTCAACTGTGACACGGGAACTTACGTAACGCTCGTTGTCCCGTTTAGTATCACCTATCAGTCTCTTAGTGACCGTATTGACGGCAAGCTCGCACGATTTACAAACAGCTCGATTAGTAAGGGTAATTTGAGACTGAAATATCGTGACGAGGACGGCGATTTGGTCACTATCGAGAGCGACGATGATATTCAAATAGCGTTCCTCGAGTGGCGCGAGGGTGCGAGCAACATGTACACCAATGGCGTGGGAGAAATAGAGCTTTTCTGCGTTGGAGACATGAACTAATCCTCAATGTACCCTCGAACGTTCATTAGCTCAGTTTTGGGCTATGACTTTCTACGAACTATACCCAGACACCATCTCCTTGATCTTTTTAATGAGACCTCGATACCCGGACAATATTCACATTCCAACTATTAGATGGAGCATGGATACCACTCCGTTTTCTCTCTTTTTCTCTTTCTTTTGCTTTCCCTATCGCCTCGGATCCCCGCGACGCTCATTCGACACTCATTTGCGGTTCTCTGGACATATTAACAAGTATAAGATGTTTTGGTCTAGAACTGAATGTACGGTTGATTCACTGGAACAGCGTCTATCCTAGTCCCTCACGACTCGGCCACTTCTGTTCAGCCTTGGCAGATATCTACCCTCTTTTTGATACATTCATATCGCGATGCGCTTGTTTCGAACTAGAATTCGCCGTCTACGGGCTATGGCTATCATTGTTAGAATCGCTGGATCTTTAGTTGATCCAATCTGTCGAAGTCGGAGGATGATTTTCAGGAGCATTGACCGGAGTTATCGGTGAGGTAGGAGGCGTTCTGTGCGAACTGCTTTTGTGTGTGGCGCTAGTTACAGGAAAGGTGGTTTTTGTTTTGGTGCATCTGCCGAAGCGAGAAGGGCATGCGATATTTCAAGCTGAAAGAACCCGAGTGTGCGAAAGTTGTGATAAGCGTCGCGCAATGAGGGCGAGATGGCCAGAAATGCCCACAATGTTGTGAGCTGGCGCAGATGTAACACGATTGTGGTCATGCTCCAGAACTGCTACCTACCAGACAGACTATATATATGTAGAGGCAGCCAACAAACTCCTCCCAATTCGTAATCCTCATCTATATTCATACGTCCCGGTCTGCATATCGGATCTGAATCTGGATATCGATGACGAACGATCTCTTCCCACGTCAACCTAAAAAACTCATATATATATACACGTTATATACAATCCTCCATAGCTATTTATTTACTGTTAGGTATTGATCTCATCAATAGAGGGTGGACGGTCTTGCTCCAATTATATTTGCACTTCTACAGACGCTTCTTTGAATCCCCATGAGGTGAATTGAGTGCGGGCGTATACCCTCCGTTTATTGCCTATTATAGCAGATTTACACCCGCATCGTCGCGGATGGGTGGAAGGGGGGGGATGGTATTGCGGAACTACTGTCCCGGCTACGCGGTTATGTTGATGTGCGTATATGTGTATGATATTATATATATATACCTCCAGCGATCTTTATTCATTAAGAACGAGCAGATACTTAGGGAGTAATTTTACTGCGTCATCTTTGCCAAATTGTGTGTCTTACCGGGACGATCAGATATATCGGTGTTCGCTTGTTCCTTTTTTTTATTAGGGCGGTCAGAAGATAGACAGCGATGCCGTCGTGGATCAGTAGATTCGTCGCGCTCGTCGCGGCTGTGCCCTGCGCCGTCGTGCTCGCGAAGCCGGAGCAGATCCGGGGCGTGTCGTCGCCTATCTTTCATTATTACCTGCAGGCTTATCCGCAAGATCGTGAGTTTTTCTTATTTATTATTTATTTCTTTTTCTCCTCTCTCTTCTTTTTTTCTTTAAACCTTTTGTTGCCGCTTTTGGTCTGCGTCCTTACCAGTTCCTCTCTGGGACCGTTGCGGGGTGATTTCCACTCAGCTATCCTGGTGTTGAGGAAGTGTGTGGATGGGTGTACACATGCGAGGAAAAGAAGTAGAGGGTAGGATATCCAAACGAAAGCTTTAAATCAAGATCAAACGAAACAGAAGAGAAAGTCGCACGCTGCTAAATGTTCTTCTTTCGCAACAGCCACGATCCCCGTCATGGGCCCCGAGGCGAGCAGCGAGTACTACAACATCGGCGACGGCGCGATCCAGAGCGCCAACAGCAGCGCGTACCTGACGGTCGGCGCCGACAGCACCTCGTACAAGACCCTCACCCTCACGAATAGTTCCGGGGCGACGACTACGGCGCCCGGCTGGGCCCTCGAGGGCGATACTATCATCACGGCGACGACGAGTTCCTGGGGCAGACAGCTGAATTTCCTGGTTTGCAAGGTTGGGAGTGATGATTATTGGCAGGTGTATCTGCAAACGGGGAGCGATGTCCCCTCGGGCAAGACGTGTAGTAATTATCAGAGTTTGCATTTGCCTTGTCTTTGTTAGGCTGGGGTAGATGTGTTGTGTGGGTGAGTGGCTGAGTTGGCAAAGAGGGGGCGGAGGATAAGACCGAGAGAGAGCAACGAGGCAAACCATATATATGAAAAGCCGAAGTTAAGCTTGTACATATGAGTGAATATTTGTTGGATATCTTTATTATTTACATTGATGCTTATGTTTCGATGTACAACGTGATGCGAAGCATTTCAGCTCCTTCGTAGTAGGGAACCAGCTTCCGTTTTTTCCCTTTCGGGTGGCATGGGAGATTCTGAAGTCCATCCATAACGCCATGAATAACCCCGTCATATCTCAAGTCTTGTATCGCAATTTCGTATCGTACAGTATGTGGGACGCAGTTTGCCGGCGTAGTTCGTCCAGATGAACCTTAGGTAGATCGGTGTCAAGACATCGTGGTGCAAACGAGTCTTCGATTCCAGAGGGCCGGCATCTCTATCGTATGAAAGTCATCGGGCGACGTGGTGTTTATATAGTGGTCTTTCATCGCCATATGTCTATCACCTCTTCTTCTTTTCTGCGTATGTGAGTTTGTCCTTGAACCGAGACAGATGATAGTTGACCTCGCTCTTGCGCGGCGGCGGGGGACGCGGCCCGTCCATGCACGCTCGCAGGGCGTGCTCGATTTGTGCGCAGCCGGCTGTGCTGTAGCCTGCAGAGGCCCAGCATGCTGTATCGAGGGAAGAGAAGTATTAGTGACTGCTAAATTCCGGGCAAATGGGTGGATGTCACAGGGTAGGTAGCCTTACAGAGAACTGAGGACATGATGGCCATGCAAGGTCGTTCGGGCTTGCCGTTGGGATTCCGCACGCGCAGAGTCTTCAGCGGTGGGAGGCGGATGGGCTTCTGAGCTGCAGACATTTTGAAGCAGAGTCAATCCTGAGGTAGGTTGACTTGGTGATTGTTGGCGATCGATTTCACGATAGGTAGACTCGATTCCAGCTAGCTGCAAAAATGCAGGCAAGGATGCTTCTAGGTAGCTCTTAAAATTCGAGGTCACGTGGCGTAGCGCATAAGCCACAAAGCATGGCGTTGCCAATTCCAGATTTCTGTGGCTGATGCATCCTTATGCTAGCACTTTCATAGCAACTCTTTTGAACGCTCGCCAAGACCTCGAGCAAGCGCCTAAAAGCACTTGAGAACACCAAGCATCAGCTATCTAACCCTTCACAGGCGACATTTGGGTAGCCAACATGCATAGAGACCATGTAACCTCACCTACCTACCTGATTATCCTCGGCCTCATGAGTCAGTCTCAGCTGAATCACACATGGCACACTAGTGTACGGGTTGATTCACCGCTAAGTAAGATGTGCTAAATCAAGCCCCTCGTCGAGCCTCGTGACCTCCAGTCGGCAGGGAGGACCACCTCTCAGTTTTGTGCCAGGTGAGCGGATTTCATGGAGTGGCTACTACGTAGTCACGACTCGCGTCATGGAGGTGACGAGAGTGATGCAGTCAGAGCCCAGTCTGATGGCCACAGTCTCCAAACACTCCATCCTGTCCAAGGCGAGATCGGGAGACTAGTAACCAAGGATCGTACGATCTTCAGACACAACACATAGCTCGCCGTCTCTCATGGGCTCTATCAAATGGACTTAGTCTAGTCATACCGTGCCTCTTCCTGTGATCAGAGGGTCTCTCGAACTAAGGCCCAACTCTCGACTTAAGGCTGTGTTACACTTACAAAGCTCCTCTGGTATGTCGCAAAACGAGAGTCCAGACTTGGAACATGCGTTCCCCTTTCCCTTTTTCTGTCTTCCTCTTTACATTGTTGTGGCACAGCACAATCGACACCAGAAACTTGAGCATGAGTATTTCTAATGGGAACCCAACTGGCTCGGACGGGATGGCGTCTAGAGGCGCTCTGGCCTTGCAAACCACGCGTCTAAAGTTCCTGGAAGCTTAATGAAGGGAGCCCACGTCTCCGCCCATGCTGAAGCTATCGTGAAGCTAATAGTGTCGAGGCTATCAACCGTTGGCTCAGCCAAGAACTTCTAAATTTTCTTCAATTTTCATCTTCATTCAGGCCTGTTACGAAATCATCTGCACCACACCATTAATAGCCTTTATACGGTCCGTCTTCGGAGCATTCCACTGCCTTAGGAAATGAGAAGTCCTGAGACTATTGGATAACTCGCCCCGATCAGAGCCGAGTCGGCTGCTATCCTGAGTGGCGCGATTACTTGCTCGAGTAGTTAGCTCCGGGACGCTACGACACTTATTGGGTCACACACGTTGTCCGGTATCTGATGAAACGATAATCTTATCAATCTGATCAGTTTGATCAATCTGATAAAATTTTCGTCCGGGGACCCATATAATTACGCGACCTATGCAGCGCTAGTAAGCCGGACCTTAATCTAGCGCAACACACCACTATGATCCTTGTAAGTGGAGAGAGCTGAATGGTTGGTTTCCTACCTTCTCTTTGTCTCACCCCCACGCTCAAAGACAAGCTATCTGCCGAGTACTGTATTCAGCGAGGATAGAGGAGAAGGAGAAAATGAGACGTCTAGTTTGGACTGAGTTTAGTAACAGTGTAATGGCTTGTTTCGGTATACCGAGCCTAACTCTTTTCCGATAAATTTTACTGGCAGAAAAAAAAACTCACTTGTTGTCTAAAGGTAATTCCTCAGCTAAGATCGTCCGATTTAGGGAAGAGCGGCCGCCTCTAGTATAGAATAATTGGCCTAGCCCATTGGGTTCGCTTGTCCCACTGTCGGCATGCATAGCTTCTACACCACCTACGGTAGCTTGCTGCATGGGAAGACCCCGTCTTACAGTGACAGAACTCTGGACTCGGTACGATGGACGGACTGGCTGGGTCGCTTCACGCCACTTAAGGTTGCTCCGCAGCGTATTTTATGTCTTTAAATATCCCCCTGCAGCCCCGAGTCCTCTGCATTTATGGTACTCCCTTACCTCCTATCCTTCAATAGACTTTGATGCTCTTGGGTACACAATCAGTCTCTTTAGATTGTTCATCCAACGCTCACCATGAGGCACCCCTTCAAGACCGCCTTCGCCCAGGAGCGGCCCGTGGTGGAGGAAACACCACGGCCGGATGATAATGAGGCCGCAGTGCCTGAGAGTAAGGAGGCTGGTCTAACCACTGATCGACCACCTTCTAGCGATGGAGAGGATAGTGATTCTATCAGCAAAGACGCCCAGCAGGGTGTCCAGAACATGGAGGCCATCACCAAGACGTGGACCACTCGTGATCTGTACATCGCCTACGCTCTGTACGTCTATAGGTGCCTCGAAACTTTCGCTTAGTCGAAGCTAACCATGTCACAGAATCTGGCTTATCTACTTTGTCGATGCTATACAGCAAGGCATGGGAACCCTGTTAACTCCCTACGTCGTCAGTTCTTTCGAAGAACATTCCTTGACGGCCACAGTTGGCGTCGCGGCCAACATTATTGGTGGCGTTTCCAAGCTACCACTGGCCAAGATCCTAGATGTTTGGGGCCGCCCACAAGGATACCTCCTAACGATGTGCTTCATGGTTCTCGGGCTTGTGCTTATGGCGGCTTGCAACAATGTCAACACATATGCCGCAGCGCAAATCTTCTACTGGGTTGGGTATGGACATTCGCCAATTATGCATCTCTGCCAGCGAAGTAAGATCGTAAAGACTAACTTTAAACGTCTTCAGATACAATGGAATCTCTTACACCACCACTGTCTTTATCGCCGACACCTCGAAGCTCAACAACCGAGGGCTGGTGCTCGCCTACACTAGCTCTCCTTACATCGCCACCGTCTGGATCACCGGTCCTCTCGCCCAGAGCGTGCTGAACGGCATCGGTTGGAGATGGGGTTTTGGTGTCTTCGCCATCGTGACTCCCGTTGTCTGCTTACCCCTTTACTTCCTGTTCGCGTATTACCAGCGCAAGGCAGTGAAGGAAGGAATTCTCGTCCGCCAAAAGAGCGGCAGAACCACGATCCAGTCGATTGTCTACTATTTCTGGGAATTCGATATCATCTGCGTCATCCTGCTATCGGCCGGCTTCACTCTCTTCCTCCTGCCCTTCAGCATCTGGTCTAATCAGAAGTACGGCTGGAGAGACCCCCTCACTATCTCGTTTATCGTCGTCGGCTTCGTCCTCCTCGCCTTAGCTTGTGTCTGGGAGAAGTTCTGGGCTCCCGTCAAGTTCCTCCCGTGGGAGCTCCTCAAGGATCGCACCGTCCTCGGCGCTTGCGTCCTCGCGGCTGTCTTGTTCGTTGAGTATTATATCTGGACAGCTTACTTTAGCTCGTTCCTCCAGGTCGTACTTAGACTGCAGTTGTGGCAGACGGGATACATTGGCAACATTTACAGTATCGGGTCTTGCTTCTTCTCTATCCCTGTCGGTCTCGCCATTCGCCATACGGGGCGCTTCAAGTGGGTTGCCTTGTACTTCGGTGTGCCCGCAACTATCCTTTCCATCGGTCTATTGATCCAGTTCCGTCATGAAGGGACGAATATTGGTTGGATTGTCTTCGTGGAGATCCTCTACGCCTTTGCCGGCGGTGCTTGTGTCATTTGCGAGCAGGTCGCCGTCATGGCCGCGGCAGCTCACCAGGAAGTCGCTGTTGTCCTAGCCATCGAGGGCCTGTTCTCAAGTGTTGGGGGTGGTATCGGTGGTACCGTTGCCGGCGCCATCTGGACTGGTGTCTTTCCCCAGAAACTATTGGAACTTCTACCTCCCGAGACCAAGGACCAGTGGGCCACCATCTACGGTGACTTGGCGACCCAGATCTCGTATCCTGTCGGCTCGGCCACTCACACTGCTATCGTACAGGCCTACGACGCTGCCCTTAGGAACATGTTCATTGCCGCTACCACCATCACCGTTCTTGGTCTAGTTAGCGTCATTGCCTGGCGCGATATTAAGCTCAAGGACTTTAAGCAGGTCAAGGGTATTGTCATCTAGATGTCATATATCTATAGGTTCCTAATAGCAGACTCCCATACCATGAGCTTGGATAACAGGGGGGAATTCTTGTAGGACTGATAGTGCGCCAGATGTTGGTTACCAGCCGGTACACGGTAAGCGAGAAGCAGTGTTGTAACAGATATGGTCGATTCCCATATGATACCAATTTTAATAAATTTTAATAAAATACATGTTTTATCTAAAATCTCGATCACAAATCCGTTCTTAACAGCGTTAGTACACATCACGTATGATATATTTAGAGTTGTGGTAATATCCGCCTTTGCAGGACATTAATATCTTTTTGAACCCAGGTATCAACATTGCATACAATGCCTTTTCAGTTCCTATTCTCCACTAGTACAACCAATATCAGTTGCGCTTTTCATGTGAACTGATGACGCGGCCCGTCCCCGCGCGTGGACGTAGCTTATTGCTACCTCCCCACAGTGGGCAGACCCAAATCAAGGAATGTTCTCCGACTTGGCTGGGAAGCTGAAACTGTACACTGCGCAATGGTGAAGAGTTAGGAAGTAAATAGTGACAGAAGTACAGGCCAAGAACAGGGCTGAGAAATATCCATTCAGGAATTAAAGTTGAGCATGTCTTTTGCGGTCCATGTTGGCAATTCGCCAATAACTACCCACGAAAACGCCGGCCATGATCAAGAGAGCCGGGATAAAAGAGGTCTCAGATAATTTATACGGAAGCTTATTATTGGAACAAGTAGAATTTCATGAAATCAAAAACTTGCACCGAGTAAATGCTTCAGGCCGCAGCTTAGGATGCTGTGAATGCATCTTTATTGATTGCCACAGTCGACTACCGAGATACGATAATATGGACCGTTGATCCTCCGAATAGGGTTAATACAATATTGGACTCCACGTCTTTCCTCCCCGATGAACAGTACGAGGGATACATCGCCAGCTTCCTAGAAGCTGTCATAAGGTGTCGAACCCGGCATTTTGTGCTGCTTCTTTTACCCTGTACGGATCTATCTCTGATCCTGACATTGCGCGTGATTGAGGTGAAAAATAATTCACTATGATGTCCAGCATTTGGAATTCAAGTCATGAATTTCCCAAAATTTAAATAGAATGTAATTGAATCTATGAACAGTAGTTACCTCTCTCTCCTCGGTCATAAAAGCGAAAATGATGTTACACGCTGCTTCTGTTCTCACTACCATCACTGCGGCAGTAGCCGCAGCAGTGACATTACCAAGTAATCTTGCTGTCAAGAACCACAAGCTTCCAGCCGAGGCTCTGTACGTCTCTCAGGCACCTGATCATCTCCGCCCTTACATCCTCGAGCACCTCGCAGACACACGCGCGGTGAACGTCAGCTCCCAAATCTACCGCTTTGCAGTAACAGGGCCATCCTCGGACAACGCGTTCACCCTGATCTCGACGAACGCGCCGCGCAGCGACGCCCTCGGCGTCCTGCCGCATATTCACCAGCGGCACTACGAGAGCTTTTTTACTCACAAGGGCCGCGTTCAACTTTGGGCGCAGAAAGATGACGAGGAGCAGCAATCACGCGTCCTTACGCCCGGTGATTATGGGTCTGTGATCAGGAATACTACGCATACGTTCCAGATTCTTGATCCAGATACTGAGTTGACGGGGGTCACTGTGCTTGGTGGATTCGAGTAAGTAATTCCTTGCCGGCGGTGGTGTAGATATAGGGGATATAGAAGAGAAGACTAGATAGTGAGGTAGTAGCTCACGCTTGGCAGAGAGCTCTTCTATACCCTCGGAACCAACTTCACAACCGGCACCAGCACGCCGTATGTGCCGGCCCCGGATCTCGGACTCGCTGGTCCCGATGCCGATGCGATTTCACAACTGGAGTCTTTCGACGTGTACGCCCAACTTGACTTTGAGCCTCGGAGGGACCTCGTCAATGACTCGGCTCCAGCGGGCTCCGTCTGGCACTCTGAGTCTAACGACCTTGGCCAGCCAGGCGAGCCTTATTTTATCGCCAACGGGTACGGGCCGAAAACTCTGAACTCGCAATACGGGTATCAAGTCATTCAGCCGCTTACGACACACGAGCAAACGCAGGATCTCGATTTCACTATCTCCACGATCAGTGTTAACAAGAAGGCCAACGCTACTACTCCCGAGTATAATCTCTCGGGCGCATCCGCGTTCCAAGTCTTGGAGGGCCTTCTGAGTATTGAGATTGGGCAGTATGAAGCGGCTGTCTTGAGCAGCGGTGATGTTGCTTTCATCCCCCTGGGGTCTCTTTTAGATACTGGAGTAACGTCGCTTTTAGCAAGGTGCTGTATGTGGGTAAAGGTGATGATGCTCTGGATATGCAACTTGTTGCGGCTGGGGAGCCTTGGGATTTCATTGCTTTTCCCGTCAACTAGGTGCCTCTTTCAATACAGCGCTTTCGTCGAGTCATGTAAATATTCGCCCTGCTGAGACTAAAGAACTACTCGTCACTAGGCTGAATGTATCAAGACATAAAATCCTGTAACATCTAGATATCTTGAAAATTATGACTTTCATTCATACGTCTCGCACAGAACGATTGCTGGCTTATGAAAGCTTCTTGATATGTGTGTGCCTGAATTGATAGACAGGAAGGGTGCCTTACTTTACCTAGGTGGTACCTAAGCCACTTTTCAGAAGGGTAAGCCACAAGTGCATAAGCCACAATTCAAGATAGACCCACCTTAGGTACTTTCTTCACATCACTCTCACCCATAAGCCCGGTATTCACATTCCATCATCGAATCTACTACAAATGTTTATTATATCGACATCAAAGTACGAAGGTCTCTTTTACTCTTAGAAGTAGTCTGGAAGCGCTTGCAACCCTTATATGAGTGCGTAGGTAAGCTTAGCTTGAAGATGAGCTAGCTCCGAACGGCTTTCGGGTGGCTTCAAGTGCCAAGCTTCCCTGGAATTTCAACATCCTCAACAACCCTCAATTCTATATCACCGATTTAAAAGCACCTATATCTGCTCTCTCTGCGGTGTATGGTGTATTGTCTGAACTTCATCAAGGCTCCGGGCTTCACTGACGAATAATCGAGGCATTCGCTGGGACTGAGGCTGGTCGGTCAAGCACGACTCTCCTTGCCCGCTAGCTTCCTCGACGACTCAAAGTCACGAAGCATCGCCAAAATGCACGAGCTATTCCTTACCGCGTCCGTGATGCCGGGCGACTTTGACACGGCATGTGCGATACTACAGGGTCTATCCTGGATGACGGCGCGCCGGTCAATCTACCGCATTCTCTTCTTCGCAGGCCAGCCGCAGCCGAAGGGACTAACGAAGACGCCGCCCCAGAGCGCCCTGCCGCGCCAAAATGAGAAGCAGCTGTGGATGGAACTCCACAAGCAGCTCTTGCGCTCGTCGTATATCCTGCAGGCCGCGTACGAGGTGACGCCCGAGACCGACTTCGGCAAGGAGTCTACGGTAGACCTCAACCGTCTGCCGGCTACGTTGCGGTGGACCGACTTGCCGGATCCGCTGCGAGACTCCCCAATTACATCCCGGAAGAAGATCGAGATTCCGTTCGCACATGGCTTACCTGGGGTCCTAATGGCAAACGGGCATACGTACGTTCCTTTGCCTCTTTCCTCTCAGCTACTCAGTCGCTAACCACTCGCCGTAGATACACAAACGAGCTCATCCAAGAAAGCTACTCATTTAATAGAGGAGACCTAGAGATTGTGCTGAGCAGATACTACCATCTCCCCGAGTCTCCAGGTCGTCCCATCGCGCACCTGCCCGCATGGACCGACCTGCGGCCCGTCGACCCGGCGCAGAAGTGGGTGCTCAACGTCAAGCTGAACGTCGCCGAAGACGGGCAGCCCGAAAAGCTCGCCAAGGCCAACGAGCAGCTCATGCGCAACAAGGCAGAGTTTGATAAGCTGTTTGACTTCAAAGTCGTCGACCGACGCGTCTTTGACACGAGAATAGCTCCGCCTCCTGTTATTCCCGGTCGCGGACCCCCGTGAACCTAGTCAAGGGTTAATGACTTATTCCCGCACAGAAAAAGGTGCGATACTACGAGAGAACTATATCACGCCTTTCGCCGCTTCGAGATCAAAATAAAAGGTCGGAGAGCGAGATGAAGATGAAGAGGCTCCTGGAAAATGCAGCTTTTGGAGCTGACGAGCATTGACTGGGCGCTTATCCAATGCGGCGCCTTGTGCGAGTTATCGTGCAATCGCGTCAGGCCTGGAGGTGATATTGCACGGTAGAACATAGGTCCTGGGTCACTGGCACTAGTACTGTTAGAAGAAGATCTCTCTCGCGCCCCCTAGGAAATACTGAAGACACAACTAGTCTCACATAGCTGCGATACCACCGGCAATCGGAACATACGTGCTTCTATCCCATTATGTGGTCGCGGTTTGCCCTCCGGTATCTGACCGACAGCGCAGAGCTTCGGACATCATGGCCCCACCATCATATCAAAGAGCTATCCTAGCCTTTCACATGCCTGCTCCCCCGCACGACTCCAAATTATGTTGGAGTTCGAGCGAAACGAGTTCAAGATACGTGGGCTAACGTTCGGCAGTGGGACGCTCGCCGATGCCCATGTATTCTTCCTGTAGGCAGGTTTCTATAGTGATTTTGAAATTTCCGTACGTTATACATGATTTAGGTATTCTTGAAGGAGAAGTACCATACCTGTCTAGACAATCACGCTGAAGCAAGTAGATCGCCTATTATTCTGAATTACCATGGGCTCCGTATCCAAGTCTGACCCCATAGCCATTGTTGGGGCAGGCGCTTTCGGTCTGTCCACGGCGCTGCACTTAGCTCGAGCTGGGTACCCCAACATATTGGTTCTAGACAAGGGCGCAACAGTCCCTAGCGCCTATTCAGCAGCAAACGACATCAACAAGATTTTGCGAGTCGAGTACGACGATGACTTTTACACAAACCTGGCAGTTGTACGTTTGACTCTTATTTAATGTTGTTGTCATATGCCATAGAAAGTAGGCTAATAACGGCCGTGTAGGAGGCATTAAAAGCTTGGAAAACGCCACTCTTCGCACCTCACTATCACCAGACCGGATTTCTTCACTGCGTATCTGAAGCAGCGCCCGAAAAAGCGATCAAAACATTGAGATCTTTTCGAACATCAGCAGAAAGACACCCTGACGTTAATAAATCACTTGTTGTACTACATAACAGAGATGATATTTTAAGAGAGGTTTGGCAATTCCAAGACGGCCTCCTACCGGGTTGGAAAGGGTACTATAACCGCTATGACGGATACGCGCACTCGACCAACGCGCTTAGAGCTGTGTTCGACGCCTGTGTTAAGTTAGGTGTTCGGTTCTTGCTGGGCGATGCTGGTAACGTTGTCGAAATCCTCTTTCAGAGCCAACAGCATGGTCGGAGGGCGACTGGTTTACGAACCGACAGCGGTGACATACATCCTGCCAGGCTAGTTATTGTAGCAACAGGTGCCGCGGCTACGAGTTTGGTCCCGGAACTTGGAACGCAGGTTGTCGCCAAGTCCTGGTCCGTCGCACATGTTCAGTTGACAGACGAGGAGGCTTCCGCGCTCCGTGGGATTCCCGTTACGTATGCCCGGGATTTGGGGTTCTTTTTTGAGCCCGAAATCGGAACAAATCTGCTAAAGCTATGCCCCATGGGCGGCGGGTACATCAATACAGATCCGTCTGGCGTCTCTCGTCCTCCCCCTCTTGAAGAATGCCAGTTTATGCCAGCCGAAGACGAGCAACGAGTTCGTAGACTGCTTGCGCAGACTCTTCCTGCTCTTGCGAATCGGCCTCTCATCAATCAAACTCTCTGCTGGTTTGCTGATACAGCCGACTCAGACTACATTATCGACTATGTGCCCGATACGGCGAATTCGGTTATTTTACTCTCGGGGGATTCAGGGCATGGCTTCAAGATGTTTCCAATAATCGGCGATTGGGTCAAGTCACTATTGGAAGCGAGGGATGGCAGACAGTCAATTGCGCGGTGGCGGTGGAAGAGCCGGAGTGAAGGTGGAAACTGGGGCGCTGACGTGAGCTGGCGTATTGGGAAATCAGAAGAGTTCAGAGATATTATCCGACCGTCACTTCGCAAAGTGAAGTTATAATTCATACATCTATTCTACCTACAATTCGTTTATAGTAGCTGCGTAGTCCAGGACGCGGAGACTGGGAGCACCGGAACTAGGCCACCATTAGGTCGTTAAGTAAATGACAGGATGGAATGGGATATAAAAGCATGAGAGCTGCTTTGAGACTGTTGAAATCAGGAACTAATCATTCTTGCAATTCGAAGATCTCGAGTTTTCACACCATTCATGTGTTCCAGAAGTTGAGAACCAGCACGCCCTATAAACCGCAAATTATGGCAGAAGGAGTTATAAACTATCTTCTTACTCATTTCTTGGGGCTCGGAGGGGTAGTAAGGTGGTAATATTAGCATGTAATTCATATAAGCTATGTGACAACAATTCTACAACAGAGCCCTCTTTAGGGACTAGTATCACCTGCCGGGATACTGTTGACGCCTACCACAACCTCACTATTCCACACGGTCGCAACGAGTGGCTCGTTTCCAGGCAATCAGAGGGCTCCCAGTCTTTCTAGCAGGTTCCTGCAGGGAGCGCGGGGTCCGAGGTGGGCGTGTTGGCCAGGTCGACCTCAGCTGCCCTCCTTCTCGTGAGGCCCGGTAGGACTTCTCCGCCACTCTTATTCCACTGAGGCAACTCTTCTGCGATCACAGTCTGTGGGTCCTCGCCGTTGTTGAGGCGTGCAATGAGACTGGAAGACCCCGAATTACCGCAGCCTACATTGTATACCCAGCTCACCAACGCCCCGTACTGGTTTGCGTTAAGGGTAACTGGCTCTGCGGTCTGCTGAGTGATGCAATTTTGGGGTGGCTATGAACGCGTCGCCATTAGTGACACAATGAAATACTTAGTGAGAAAGTAAAGTATATGAGGTAGTTGATCTTACAATTACGTCGTCCGCGAGGAGTTTCTTTCCATCAGCTTCAGAAAGGGGGATGGCATAGGGGATTTCAGAGCATCCACTCTGCTGGCAAAGATGTCCATAACCGATGGTCGGGTTACCAGTAGGGTCATTATCTGAAGCCATCGTCAGCGAGTTCTCTGCCAAAGTCGTCGTTGCGTCGCATTAACTCACAAACGGTGGCACTGAATCCCTCGAACTCTGCGATAAGGTCTATAGTCGCTTGATTGACGGCTGGCCCAACACACGCCGCCTTGGCCATAGACGCCGCAAGGAGGGCTGCAGAAGTAACAGTGAAGCGAACCATGATGACAGATACTATTCGATATCAATGAACACGTTACAGAGTATATGACCGCGTCGGTAATGCACAAATCCTATAATCAGACTACTTTAGATTAAGACATCAACAGCTGTTTATATATGCCTATCTTTGAGTTCGCTATATAGGTAGCAACCACACAAAATGGGATCACACATCGTCTCCTGCCAACCTAGGATATCTGCAGCGTTAGTGCTGCGTCGAGTTGTTCACTTCTTTGGGATGGCCGTAGATCTATCAGCTTGTCGATCGTTTTGATTATCTTGAAACAACTTGAACACGGCAAAGCGTAAACTGCGCTCAGGGACTAGGGTCTTAGCGGTGGGATGATCGTTCCCACAGTGGGTTGAGTGCGCGCGCTCACATTCCGCTCTACGCTGGGATGAATCCAACATTTTCAATATCAATGCCGAGACATATGTTAACGAGCATAAAAAGTCTGGTAAATCCTGTTTCATCATCTAGTCACATGGGCTTCTGATTTGTAGCCTATATACAGGTGCTGAACTCCGGTAGAGAAAACTGCTCGAGTTCGCCAAGACTAAGCCCCTTCTTGATTCCCTCGTAACAACATTGCGCGCCTTTACCATAGCGCCCATCTAGCATTTCTCGTGAGGAGATTTTGAGGAGCATGCTGAAATGCGCTTCTAATATATACAACGAGGTGACCACGTCTTGGTCATATTCACGTTAGAAACCCCTCCATGCTTAGGGGTACGAACGATGAGATGGCGGGGCACGACATACTAGGTGTAAGCGGAATAAGTACCGAAGCTAATAACCCTAGAGCGCCTGGGGTCTTGTCGCATGTTTCAGGGTTCAGACCGTTCCGTTGCTTTGGGCTCGGAGATTCCTGATCATTGAGAGAAAGCGATAAGATAATAATATATCAAGAACTTATAGGCCCGTTAAACGGCTGATGAAGAGGTAGGCATGTCCGTGTTATTTCTACATCGCAGGTCGTGTGAATCAGTCGATTCAGTGATCTTCAAAATCAACATAGTCGATGATAGACGCTGACTTCGTCAACACACCCTATCCTCGTCATCGAAACGCCCCGGCAAAGGGGAGAACTAAAAACCCAAAAGCCCCCTTCGCAAAAGGAGAAGGCAGAGAGGGGCAGATAGTATTGACGGATTGTAGACAACACCCTCCAACTACTCCACCATGCTCGTACTGCGGCTCGGAGACCGAACCGCTGTTTGTTCAAGACGGTCGTGTTTCGCCTCGCCGGGCAGTACTGCCCCGGGTCTGCTCAGACCAGTAAACATCCTAGTCCGGTCGCTGAGGCCGGATCCGTATAGTAGCGACTGCTAAAACATCGGCTAGCTCCAGGGACGCACACGAGAAAGCCGTATCGCATGGGTGCCGAAGACAGAAGCTGTCACTGCATACACTCGAGATAAATAGGCTTTTCTCGAATGCCCGAGACGTCAATCTCGATCGGCTCATGCGGACCCTTCCCATACCGGACCTCTCTCCCGTCAAGTCCCCTCGCTAATACTTCTTCCTTTGTCCCATATTCCCACCACCTAATCCTATTCCATTGAGAACGCCGACTGTCAGAAAAGGTGATCATGTATCTGTGGCCAGGCTTCAGGCCGTCTACGCCATTTGAAAAGCGTGATGTTGATGACCCTGTGAAGGGAGCCGAGAATGTGAGCGGTTGGCTAGGGTGTAGGGTATAAAACAAAGATTCGTCCAATGGCACGACGACTTTCTTCGACAAAGGGATACGACAGTGCGTTCGTTTGGTTTGCTTCACAATGGTGTTGTTCGTTAGGTCTGTAATAATTAAGGCGCAGCCGGTCTGCGTCATTGATCGAGGCGATAAATCATCCGCAAATATGGTAATGGGGTGGGTATATTTTGAGGTGACTGTGAGGGTCAGGAGGAGAGGTTCATGAGAAGAGACAGAATACATGGTCGGATTGCGGTTCAGACTTGCTGCAACTTCGGGAACGTCTGTATCCATTTATATATACACTAGAGATTCTTTAGTCGCTCACTAGTAATAACGCGAGTAATCCAGCATTGGATTATATGCTATTAACTTATCTTAGCGCAGGGGATTGAGAAGAGATAGAAAGGGTCGTGACCGTGACGTTATTACGTGCCACAATAGTGAGGGGTTTCTGGTACGGCAATCAATATATAACAATACACTGCATTAAATGCGTATCATATTTACCGCACACAGAATCACCTCGGTAATGAGGTCGTGTTCCATGTTTACGTAACATCTTAGCTACATATGTAGGAGCTGTTTGAACTTCTAGAATCGAACACCCTGTGGACTCCTACAGTCCCGACTTCCTCTTAGACCCTTTTGGGGGGCTTACTACACACATGGTTGGCAGCCTCATACAAGTGATTTATCTTCCCCATCATAACTAATAGGAAAGGATACCAAATTATCACATTGTAATGGACCAATGCTTTTATCCACGTGCATGTTGAAATCTGTAAGAACTGTTATCTCTGTGCTACGTAGCCATTCAATACTTGATATATCTGCACGTTTAGTCCGTAGTGTATAAAATGAGTAGAGTTTCATCTATTATTGCACCACGCCTACTTCATAGTTTCAAAAGGCAGAATAGACGAGACTACTCCATATTCACTTGATCTATCGCCGCCTAAATCTCATTGGTTTTCTCCCCGAGCCGCTTGACAGCAGTATGAGGACAATATGTTGATCCGTTTCGACACTCATGATCCCTCTCACTGGAGGATAAAGGAGTTCTTTGTTTTTAAAAGCTCTAGGTTGCCTATCTATCTACTTGAAGCTTAACGCGTACCCAGCTAAGCAAAAATTGATCAACGCATTGTTTGTGTAGCCGCTCATTGCATAGATGGCTAGTAGATACTAGTGATTCGTCATACCAATAGAAACATGGCATTTTTCTAGGGAGACACAAATGTCCTGCCTAGGTGGGGTAAGTCAATCCCTAGATGGCCGCCGTTGACCATTTTCATTACTCTTTCTCGGACATTCTATGCTCGACTTTTATCCATCTCTTTTGCAAATCTTGGCCACGTTATCGCCATCGTCTAAACCTAGTCGCAGAAAACACTTCCTGGGACTACATCAGTGAACAGCATACATTAAACATTGGAAAATCAAACCAAAACTAAGCGCCAAACTTCACCTAAGATGCCATTCCATTTACTCCCTTGGAAACTGCCACGCTTGGCCCTGAAGGCGCCAAAAGCAACGATTGTTCAATCTGAAGCGAAAGTGAATGAAAAATACGTCGACGACACCAAGGAACAGAAACTTCGAAAGAGATGGCGCTCGGCTATCGAAGCCGATAAGATCATGCCAGAAAAGCGCTTTCCTGTTGTTATCCAGACTGATACCGTCTTATCGTCCCCTATGAAATTACAAGACATACTCCATCTTCCATCAGCTCCTCCGACCACGACCACCAAAGTCACGAGCCTTTCATCACCAGACCTAGACATTAACGAGGGGGGAGAAGAGGAGGTTGTTATATGTAGCATCAACTGCGAGCAAGTCAGCATCATTGAAGAAGGATGGGTCTCAGAAGAGATAGTTGTTTGGTTCGAGGGACAAAAGAGGTTCGCAATGATTTTGTTGTCGGCCAAGCCAACCCAAACTTCGCAAGCTAAAAGCAAGATGTTAGATGATAGCGTGTCAGGCTATGATGAAGGGCAGCTGAAGAGCGTTTAGGTCCTTTTGTTGAACTCCCTTTAGCAATTTATATTACTATGTTCTGTATCAAGATACCGTTGCTTTTGAATCTAGAGCCCCTTTTACTTACAGTCCTAGTATAGTTAAGCGGGTTGATCTTGCCGGGAACTCTAACCCTGCGGACATACTGCCTATGTAGTAACATAGATCGCAAAGCAAAATGGCTGCCTTAATTATTTACTATTATCTAGAAGTGAGTATTACGCAATCCGAAGATAAAAGGTGCTGCCATGTCAAGCCGCGTAGAGATAGAGCTCTAGGCTTGAAACAACATGTTTAAACCCAAAAAAAAGTAACTGAATATAATAACAATAATCGTTCTTACTAGGTCTGCACGTACCTGAAGTTCGAGTTGTTTATCTCTGGGGGCTGTTGTTTGTTAGTAATTATTGCTGTTATGTACTCTTGTACCTATGTTCCCATGTACCTACCTGCAGCCGTGCCTGTACCTGCCATATACATGTAGCAACATGATCTATGTTATGGGTTCCTTCCACCCACCTATGTATCTATCGATCAACCCTTTGCGCTGTTCCTTTTCCTCACAATTTTCACGACACTTCATTCCCTTCTCTTTCCTATTCACCATCACCCACCTTCACCTTCACTTTCATCCTCCCTTCTCCCTCCCCCGCCACTCACCTGACAAGGTTACCATGGAGAGATTTGAGTCCTCGGACAACTGCCTCGTCTGCAGCAAGCCAAATGCTCTTCGCTGTGGCAGATGCAAAAGTGTCAGATATTGTTCCAACTCATGCCAGAAAGCGGATTTTGCCACCCACAAGATTCTCTGTGCCAGCTTTGCCGACTTTGATATGACTAAGCGACCTACAAAAGAACACGTGCGAGCTATTCTCTTTTCTCCGGATGAGAAGAAACCTAAGCTAGTATGGATGGAATACGAATGGAAAGAAAGATACCAATATCGACATGCTGAGCCCTTTCTCGGTGACGACTTCCCAAGCAGCGTTCCTATCGAGTACAATCCCATCCTCGGAAGACTTGTGACCAATGTAGTCTTCGTTGACCACCGAGACAACTATCTTAACGACGGATCCGCAACCAATAATAGTATTGCCACTATCACTGCTACGAACCCAGGCGAGCATCACGATTGGCGGTGAGTAACTATCGTAACGTCTTTCACTCTGCGGCTCCCGGAGAATAATTCCTTGGAGCATCTCACTGTCTCAAAGCTTGCGGATCATTCTAAGAGGGTAGTAACTGACCCTTCATGGTATAGCGGTCCTATCATTGCATATGCGATGATTGGAATGGATCCTTATCATGCCACGAGGTATAGAGATATTGACTTGAACGACTTCCGACATGTTGCCGACTACTTCATCTCATATGGAACTCGTTACGCGCCAACTTTAAGGACACAAAAGAACCTCTTCAAAATCAAAGGTGTAAAGATCAACTGCACCGGCGACCAGGAGGTTCTGAACAAGCCACACTTTGAAGAAATTGAGGTGGATGCGTGTGATATTTTGCTCGGTGATCATGAAACTTCCGACATCGCGAGATACATAGGTCTTCCGATCGTGACCAAGCGCTGCCCTCCTCACCCGTGCTGGGCAAATAAACGAGATTCCGGAATGTATACCAACGTGGATGCCACGTATCTGCATTTGTGTTGCGACCCCAAAGCCGAACGCGATAAAGCACGAGGAATATTGGGCTGGGGTTATGCCCCTATGCGCTGGCAGAACAACGTAGGAAGCATTATCGTTGTACGCCGGGACCAGAAGCCGTTGTCGCGATGGCATGTAGAGGCGCTATGCAGATATTGCCGCAACGAGGCTTCGAGATATATGGCTCATTCTATGGGCGTGTTCGCCCCGGACCAGCCGATGTCAAAAGATATGGCTCTTTCCATGATCTGCCGACCGATCTTTTCTATTTTCTGGTCTAATTTCCACGAAGAGAATTGTGCTGGTTTGAAGTCTCCATATCTAGTCTAGTATCGATGACCAGGGCTGGATCGAAGCCAGATGTTTGAAGAAGTTGATGCCTAACGATGGATGGAACTTTTTCTTTCTCCTCACCGCCTAGCTATGAAATAGGCTTCAGATTATAACCTCTAAGCTAGGTCAGATGCTGAATTGAGAGAAATTCTAACCCAGTCCCTCCAAGAAGCCTCGAAACGCTGTATTGAGAAGGCTTTTGGTCATACTATGCCTCTATTGCTAGAGTGTGATTGATCTTTGGCAGAAGTTATGAATCCCGTCGCGGCGCAAGCCGTGCAAACTACTGGCTCTACCACTTCGTTATGCATTTGTCAATACCTTTTCGTGACAGCGTCTTCCAAATGATGCATAAGGATTATGTTGAGTTAGTATGGGAGTCTTCGGAACAGAAGGTTTTGGAGTCTGAAAATGCAGTCTCCCATATATCTGCGACCCACAAGATTATTACGCGCTTTACGTGACCCTTGTACCACAACACCTGGACAGCATTATCGATGTGAGACGCCGTCGTGACCCTTGCTTGCATTCAACTATTAGAACAGGTATTCTGACTATCCTAGTATGATGCAGGTTCAGCGCTACCAACATCTCCACCTACAAGCATTTGTAGGTTAGAAGCGAAGAAACTAACGATCGCTTGTCGGACGAGCACGTCGTCTTTTCTACCGCTGCAACCAGTTGTTAACTGGTTGCAGCGGTTAAATACAAAATAAGCACGCTAGCCCCAAACCTCTGTTTTGACCGGTTGCAACATCTTCACCGCCTTTCCAAACAGCTGAGAATATGTCACAAGAGCTCATAATCGAGGGTTTAGAATATAGTCACTTCGGCTACTGGTCTTCTTTCGGTCTCAATGTCCGAGGCCTTCCCAGCTTCACTGGGGGCTGGGGATTTCTTCAATATTCTGGTACTGTTAGGTGTCATACCTTGCTGTTATTGATGCTTGCATGCTCACTTGGTGCTCGTGACTACTAATGTCAGCTCATTGCGATAATGCTAGAAATGGGCGCGCGACCCCGCGACATTCTGCTTCCAATGTTCTCTGTCAACAGCGACAGCAACAACTCATAGATTGAGAAGAGGACTTCACAATGCTGTGCCCGCGTAGTCATCCGAGCCGGCTCCGAGCCCTTGTTTTCCTGCTGGGCGCGATTACGGGAGCTTCGGCAGCCGTGGTACCCCCGCACGCATCGGTGGTCTCCCGACAGGAGGCCGAAAACACCACCTATGATTTCATCATAGCAGGAGGGGGCATCGCTGGATTGACGGTGGCGGATCGCCTGACGGAGGATCTTAGCGGTAAATTCTCGAATACTTGCTCATACTATTCTCGAGATGAAGCCGAATTGACCGAGTTTGCATAGCCAGCGTGCTTGTTGTCGAGAGAGGGCCGTTCGACCAGGGGGAGGACAGCGTCCTCATTCCTGGGGCCTATCCCGCTTTTCAATATTTTGATACGCTCGCATCAGAACCGCTGGAGGCTCTTAACAACCGATCAGTAGATACCGTTTGCGGAAAGGTCGTAGGTGGTGGAAGTGTGGTCAACGCTATGGTGTATCTAAGGTACGCAGGTTATCTCATCAGATACCCCTCTGAAAGGTTGATTTAGGAAGCTACCAGTAGCGCTAACTCATTGTTTAATGTGTAGAGGAGACAAGACTGACTATGATTATTGGGGCGAGCTTGGGAATCCTGGCTGGAGCTGGGACTCTATGTTCCCTTATTTCTTGAAGGCAAGCTCCGGAAATCTCGGAAGAAATTGGTGTAAATGCTGACAGACCGTGTAGGGAGAGAATTTTACTGCGCCGAACAGCGATTTCGCAGCTCAAGCGAACATCTCGTGGGATGATTCAGTCCGTGGAACATCCGGGCCTGTAAAATACTCCTATCCCAACTACTTCTATCCCGGTAGTGCCAACTGGTGGAACGCAGCTAAGTCGATCGGTCTGCCTATTGTAGATGATCCGGAATCGGGTAATAACCTTGGTATCTTCTGGATACCCAGCGTCTTAGACGCGACGACTATGACACGGAGTGATGCTCGTATTAACCACTATGAAAGAGTCAAAGCATCGCGACCCAATTACCATATCCTCGCCAGCACCACGGTATCGAAGGTGCTTTTCAACGGAACCCAAGCCGTAGGTGTCGAGTACCTTCCCTCCGCAGGCGGTGACAGATCCAACGTGTATGCCACGAAAGAAGTGATTCTTGCGGCTGGAGGCGTCCACACCCCTCAGGTTCTGCAACTCTCTGGAATCGGACCTCAAGCGCTGCTGAACGAGCTTGGCATTGCTGTAGTCCAGGATCTTCCAGGGGTCGGACAGAACCTGCAGGATCAAACGACACTCACAGTTGAATGGAATTGTACGTTTCACTTCCTGAACTCTTGTATGGCCGAATAGCTAACGTCTGGTAGTTACTTCAAATGTTACCCCGAATGCGGGAAGCTTGGATACCAATGCCACCTACGATGCAGAGCAGAGAGCGCTCTATGACACCGAGAGGAAGGGGGCATATACAATAGTTCGCACGCTTAGCACTAACATCGCGCAGCTTTCGTTGCAGCTCACCACCGACAATTACTCCGCAATTGCAGCGGAGGCTCGGTCCCGAGATCCCGCCGCGTCTCTCCCGAGCGACGTAGATCCGACCGTACTGGAAGGCTATAAGAAGCAACGTGAGCTGATGATACAGCAGTTCGAAGAGCAGGATGCCGCCGTCGGTACGCTGTACTGGGATACTTCGTCGTCAAGCCTGATCTACCATCTCAAGCCGCTCAGTCGTGGAACGGTCAACATCAACAGCACCGATCCATTAGCCAGCCCGGTGCTAGATTACCGTACCGCCACGGATCCCATTGATCTCGCTCTGTACATTGCCTTATTCCGAAGAAACCGTGAGCTCTTCGCTGCTCCGGATATGGCGTCGCTCGGTCCGATTGAGGCGAGCCCATTCGGCCCGCAGATACAGACGGATGAGGAGATCATCGAGGTGCTTCGTGAGCAGATCATCCCGTCTAACGCTCACCAGTGCTGTACTGCCGCAATGCTACCGCGGGATTTGGGCGGCGTAGTCGACAGCGAATGGAAAGTCCATGGGGTACAGGGGCTGAGGGTCGCAGACATCAGCTATTGGCCTTTTCAAACTTCCGGAGCGCCCACTGCAACCATGTATGCCAGTGGTGAGATGGTGAGAGAAATCCTGGCCCTCTAAGCACGATATTGATAAGAGCTAATTCGCTGTTCTAGTTTGCCGATGTCATTAAGAGGGACTATAATCTCACATCGCTATGAAACAGAGTTGTTTTCGTACATGGACCTAGATATACATGTCTAAAGGAACACAGTGTCTCAGGCTCGTCGATGCATGTACACTGCTCCCTGAAAGTAAACTTCGCTCGTAAAACGAACTCTTAGAATATGTATGTTTACATTTAGTGATAAGAATGAAGTTGTGCTTACAGGGTTGGTTGAGTCAATGCCAACCACCGACTACTCGCTGAAACTGATAGCACTAACAGCGGTATGATGCTAGTGAGCTACCAATCAAAACGTAGAACTTGCCACTAGCCCCGGATAGCGTAGCGCATTTGCCCCTATCTGCCTTCGTGCCCAGGCCTGCTGGGTAGTATCTTGTTACCCGCCGAAGCACCTGGGCTTTCATAGTCTTACAGCGCCACCTCTATCGTCATTTTATCGTCGCTTCACAGGTAGAAGCTTCACTCTTTCTTCCATCCTGCTCGAGGGCTTAGCCACGCTCAGATTCTCTTCCCACTTCTACCTAACTAGTAACTTAGACAATATGGACATCCTCGTGTTCTGCGGTGGTGCACTCTCGCTCCATATCCTTTGGACCCTAATTGTTGCAGTCCCGCAGGCGGCCGAATCAAGATTCAGGCACACGCACGCGATGAGAACCTACCCTAGCAAGAAACACAGCCTGCGAGTGCTGGCTAGGCGACCCGTGCAGCTCATCACTATCGAATAGGGCGTATTCCGTATTCATAACTTAAGTCGCAGTCAAAGACACATTTTCTAGATGAGCTGCGATGGCTCTACTATGAATAACGCTACTCCGTCTCCATCAAGCTCTGCTCCACGAGCCCTGCAACAGTGACTATGGACTTGTCATGACTCAAGAGGTCTAGGAAGGGCACATCGACTTTAAATGAGTTCCACAGCCAGGTCCGGAATTCAGCGGCAATCATGCTATCAATGCCCATCTGTGCATATGATCTCCTGTCATCGATCTGGTCCACCGGTGTCAGTAGCAGGTGCGAGAACCTCCGCCGCAGGACTCGCAGTATTGAGTCTGTCAAGCATGAGGCTCCGTCCTCGGCACTGAGGATTCTGGCCGCCCCGATTGGCAAGCTTCTAAGCCATGGAACACTGCTCACGACGGCGTCGATGCCTAAGCCGCTGTCGAGGTTCACCTCCTTGGTAGCCTGGTTAGCCTCGATCGACGCCGCTAGGAAGGAGAAGCGAGGGTCTTCAATAACAGCATTAGTGACCTCGAAGCCTTGTTCGAGGAGTCTACGGATGCCTGTGGTCTCGAGACCGGTGAGGATATGAGGCGGCGCAACGGCAGAGGAGCCGCCATCTTTGCATCCCCCGATGGCGAGATCGGCAAGGACGAGAAAATCACTCTCCGAAAGTGGCTGGGCTCCGCGGCGCAAGTGCAATTCCTCGATCCCTGGATTTTCATGGATGTAGCCGGCGTCCGAAATCAAACCCAGTGCTAAAGACGTTGCCGGTTTGCCCAGGCTTCGCCGATAGAAGGCGAAGGCATCGAGGAAGGCATTCGCTGCACAATAGTTGCTCTCTGTCGGTGTCCCAACGGACCCATTCATTGAGGATGTCATCAGGAAGAAGTCAAGAGCTTCGCCGCACCCATGGATGGCATGATGGATATTCCACGTTCCTGACCACTTTGGCTTCACACTGGCGTGCCAACCAGAATGGGTCATGCGGTCGAAGATATTCTCGTGAAGACCCATGGCCATCTGGACGACGCCCCCTAAAGGACCTCCCAGAGTCTCGCAGGCTGCAACGCTTTTTGCGACGTCATCAAAAAGTGACACATCACCTTTGATGACTACCACTTTCGCGCCGCTTTGTCGGAGCTGATTCACGAAATCCTGTATACCTGGCTTGTCGCATCCAGACCTCTGCAGAAAAACAAACTTGCGGGCCCCCCTGCCCAGCATCCACTGCGCTAGGCTTCGTCCGAGACCTCCCAAGGCTCCAACCATGAGGTAGACTTTCCCGCTCTTAAGGAGCGTCTGGTATCTCGCCGGAGCAACCTGTGAGCTAGGACGTCAACACCCGTGCCATGCCGTATTAGTTCACAAGTGTCTTGGACGTGGAACTCACCGGTATTAAACTCTTAGAGTCGGTCAAGGTGATCACCACCTTACCAATACGATCTTTCGAGGAGAAGTAGCGGTATGCGGCTGCTATCTCCGATAAATCGAACGTCTTGATGAATACCGGTCGAATTTCCCCAGACCGGTACATATTAAGAACGTCGCGTACCAAGCTACACGGAAAAGAGAGGTTTTACTGTTAGCCAAGAACAGGAAAGAAGATAACCATAGGCCCTAAAAATAACGTACCCAGCCATCACAATCTCATGCTGATCGCCTTCCTGATAGAACATCTCCGACAGATCAAAGGCTGTGAATGTTGTGCTGCGACTGAAGATCTGCATGTCCAGCCTGCCGTCATCGACGATCTCGCGTTTCCCTACTTCTACGAAGCGACCAAACGGAGCCACACAGCGCCAACTTGCATGCATAAGTTCTCCTGTGAGCGAATTGACGACTACGTCTACCCCGCGTCCCTTCGTCATGCTCTGTATGCCGGCGACGAAAGAGTCGTCCCTTGAGTTGAAGATGCACGTAGGATGAACATTCAAGTGCTCAATCAGGAATTTTCTCCTAGCCTCTGAGCCGGCGGTGGTATATACAACTGCTCCGATACGTTGCGCAAGAGTGATCGCAGCGGAACCGAAAGCGCCGGCTCCCGAGTGGATGAGAATAGACTCGCCAGCACGTAGCTGACCACGATCACGAACCGCATACAGCGCAGAGCTGTAAATCGTCGGCAACGTCGCCATCTCTGCAAACTCCTCTCCAGGAAGAAGCTCTACATAAAGTCTTAGGTTAGCGATCATTGCCTCTTCCACAACTCAGCTAAAAATAATCTGGTGGTAGTGCTAAGCGGGAGCAATGGGCATGAAAGATGCGACATCACTAGTGTCAATATTGAATCGGTGAATATTAGTACTCACTGTGAACCGTCCAAGCGGGAACACGCTCAGTCGTGGAGAAACTATTAGGCTTCAGCACGACAACTCGGTCTCCAACTTCTATATCACTGACACCGGGCCCAACATCTGTGATGACCCCACTAAACTCAAGCGCAGACGTGCCTGACCGAGTTTCCACGCGTCCGCTCATAGCATAGATGTCTTTGGCATTCAAGCTGACCGCTTTGACTTGTACGTCCACATGGCCGTATGAGGGTTGTGAGGATGGCTCGCATACTTGTTGAAAGTAGATCGAGTCGGTGAACCCGACGTTACCGACAGATAACACCGCAAGTCCTATGTCTGAAAGCGGCATCATCTCGTGCTTGTCAGTTTCTCGCGCCGTGCGGCGACGGAAGATTGGGTTGATGTTGCCATCGGGCTCGAAACGGCTAACTTGGATAACGCCATTAGAGAGTATAAATTCACTTTCGTTATCATCAGCAAAGCTTTCCAGAGCGGATATGAGCCCGTTGTAGAAGTTCGGCGTGTGGGATGAGATGGCATTGTACCACCCGATGTCCATAATGCCTAGTCGCAATGACGGTCGTTCAATTTGCAGAGCTCGAAAAAGGCCATGTACGAGGGTTAAGTCAGGTTTTGGAGCAGCGAGCATATTGGCCCCAGTGAGCCAGATTATGTTATGAAACGTGTCGATCAATCTGTGCAGCAAGTCCAAGTCTTTCGGGCTCAAAGTAGCAAGAAATGGCACTTCCATTTCCAAGATCGACACGCACAGTATAGCATCGGATAAATCCGTGCTCGGGAGCTGATCAAGGGTGATAGCTTCAACCGTGCTGACCCCGTGTGCCAACAGAGCCTCGATCAAGCCATTTAAGAGTTCTTGAAGACATGAACTGAGTTCCCGGCCCTGATAACAAAGTTTATATGTCAGATCTGTGATCAGCAATTGTCGGGTGAAGAGATGAGCGCACCGAGAGAATGACTACTCGCCCATTCAAGCTTGTTCGCTCGGTTTTCCGGACGGCTAAAACCACCTCGTTTCTGATAACTATCGCTGAGAAGCCGGCAGCTGAGAGCTGAGAGATGGCTGCCTTCGAGTTACGAGTAATGACAACTCCATTTTTGCCGACAAGAGAGACCAGGTGGCTTGGAGCGGAGTCCCAAAGACTTTGACAAGAATGATCCTATATTATGAAGAAAGAGAGGGCAAATCAGTCATCAAAGCTCCCATAGTGGCACAAGACGTCAATTCTCACATCGTGAATCAAAGTATCGAACCCTTTTCCCTTCAGAATCTCGGCGGCTACGTGAGCGTCGCTGTTAGGCGGGTATGAGTGACACGACTCGATCCGGGGAAACGTAGTTCCCTGGCCCAATATATCTAGCCAGTCAGAAAGGGGCTGATGATCATCCTCCCCAATACGAATCACTCGCATTCGGGGGTTTTTGTGACCTGCAAGGTCAAGCAAAGCTCCGATCGTCAGCGATACTTCCTGTTCAGTGGTGAATGGAGCGCTCTGCTTCAATAAGCTCTCAATGTAGCTTTCTAGGTATGGTATAGCGTCTGGTGTAAGCCTCATGATGTCCGGCTTCCACCGTATGCGCATCACGGGGTTCCGTTGCAAGTGCAGCCCAGCACTCTCATCCTGAGCATCCTGCCCCAGGAACTTGGATAGTTTGACACCTTCCATTTCAACCGCCATCACCCCTTGGCGGCCTTCAAGAGCACAATCCGCTCTAAAAGATGAGAAGCCTGTCTTTTGCGTTTGAGCATGGATAGTTCCATAGTCATCGCTGCCCGCAAGACTTGGTTTCTGGATGCAGCATCGCGAAAGGGACACAGGGACGAGACACCGGAATTGCTCCGGATCACCGCGGCTGGCACTGATAAGAGAGGCTTGAAGGCATGCATCGATGGTCACGGGATGCACGGCGTATCGAGCATCGTGAAGCTGTGTTTCAGGGGGCTGGATAAGTGTAGTGCATTTGACACAACTACTGACGTGATTTTTGTCAGCTTGCACGCTTTTAAGCGACTGGAAATAGGGTCCAAAGTGGACACCCTCTTCGTTAAACCTTTGGCGCCATTTTTCCACGGTCCATTTGGCTTCTAGGCCAGAACAAGTGCTATGGACGGCCTTCTTGATTGGAACACTTGATACCTGAATACTCCCAACACAGTGTATGACACTCTGGCCTTTCCTCCATGTTGATATGCTGAAGTCGTAGATGCTGGCTGACATGGTGGTGGCTGAGAGCTTCCTGGCCGCCATGGTGGTATGCAGCTCCAGAGGAACAGTTTGCAAATCCTCATGTTCCGGCAACACCATTGCTGAATTGATGCTGACATTTTGAAATTCGAACGACGTAGGTTCCGTCGCCGCTCCCTCCCCGGCCGAGAAGATTCTTGTCGCGGCTTCCACAATCATAGCAAGATACCCAGCAGCGGGAAAAATCACTTGCTTTCCAATTCTGTGGTCGCGGATCCATGGCACCTCGTCGACATGAAGAACGTTTCGCCAGCTCCAACCGCTCCCATCTCCCGTCAATTGTTCCGAACCGAGAAGTTCGTGGCGGGGATTGGGACGATTACGTAGCTCCACGCTCGATCGAGGTTCAGTCCATTTCAGTCCATTCGAGTAGTCCCAGGGATAGGGAGGTAAATCTTGGAACAAAGTCCGGTTCTGTTCGGGGATGGGGTTTATGGCCCGCCAGCATAGATCGTAGCCGTGCATAAAGAGTTCTCCTGCCAACTTTTGCATGCATACATGCGATGCCTTTCCGCGAACTAGAGACGCGGAATACACTATTGTCTGGGGCTCCCTACCCTGTTTGGCGTCGGTGTATATTTGGTTGATGGGGGCTTTGAGTGCCGGATGAGGTCCAACTTCAATAATGTGGAAGTCACCGGACTTGATCAAAGACCTTACAGCGCCATCGAACTGGACAGGCTTTTCAAGGTTGTCTCTCCAATACCTCGCCATGTCCATGCTCCCGTCAAGAATGGAGGGGGTGTTGTCAGCACAGTAGACAGAGGAGTACATCGTTGCACAAGGCTCTTGCGTGGAGACTCCGTTTGAAAAATAATGTCCTATTAGTTCCTCGTAGCTATCGCCGATTTCCTTCATCATGAAAGAATGGTACGCTCGTCCGCCCGTCTGGAGAAGCCGACAGAAAATTTTATGCTGTTGTAGTTCCGAGTAAATCAACTCCACGGCTTCACGGGAACCGCTAACTGTTACGCTGGACGGCGCGTTAAAGCAAGCAATTGTGAGTTTCTCCGTCAATCCAAGCCTGCGCACGAGCTCCTTGGTTGCCACAGCGGTAAGCCCACAGGCAAGCATCGCGCCACAAGCCGGACCGCGTGCCACTGCATAGCCACGGAAATAGGCTGCTATGATTGCTTGGGAATAGCTAAGAAAGTTATTTTCAGATTAGATATTTATCAAAAGGCAAAGGTAGGCAAGAGCAGTGATCAAAAGTGCGTAACCCACCTGATTAGACCCGACGCATATGCTGCCGCTATTTCTCCTGACGAGTGACCAACATTAGCAGAAGGATTAACGCTCCAGGAACGCAGAACCTTGACCAATGCAATTTGTACTGCGGTACAAAGAGGCTGGCTTCTGGTAACATCGCTGATGTAGCTGGCAAGATGATTTTCCCGCAGGGCATCTTCCAGCCTCCAATCAGGGGTGTAAGGCGAAGGTAAGCTCTGGAGGACCTCATCAAGTTCGCGAATCGTCGATAAGAAAGTAGGGTCCGTGTCTAGGAGTTCTTTTCCCATTCCTGGATACTGCGCTCCCTGGCCCGTGAACACGAAAGCAAATTGCTTTGAATTTGACGTGCCGCTGTCGGAACCAGCAATAACTTCGGGTTCAACATGTTTATCCGGTTGTGTCTCGCAACAGTTGATCAGAATTGACTTCCTATAAGGGAAATGCGAGAGTCGTTCCCCAAGAGTGTAAGCCAAGCTTTGAAGTAAGTCGCAGTTCAAAGACCTGGCGATTTGAAGTACTCTATCTACACGGGCTTCAAGAGATGTCGCAGATGCAGCCGACACGGCTAACACAAGCCATAGCCCTGCAGTAGAGCCCTTAGGATATACTCCTGTGGCATCTCCTCCAGTATATAGTTTGAAAGAATCGAGAATCGCGTGGGCGTTAGCGCCGCCGTATCCCGATGAGCAGATACTGGCCCTCTGAAGCTCACTCGGCCATGTCTGGGCTTCTGTAACGACTTCCATCTTGCGAAGCTCCAATTGCACTTAGATAATGAGTTCTGTCAGTCATAATTATCCACTTCAGGTCCATAGAAGAGCGAAAAACTGACGCTTTGGATTGATTCTCTCAATGCCCCGTGTTGGCGGGAGTATTTCTCGTTGAAAGGCTAGACAGATCTTGATGACTGATGTCAGACTGCTCGCCGCCTCACTATGTCCAAAATTGGGTTTTGACTGTCATCCCGGGCCCAGTAATTAGATGTTAGTGAGCTTGTTTCAGTCGTGTTTCTACAACTGAGAAGTAAATCAAAGCGAAAAACATAAATGACTTACACCTCCAATTTTTAGGAAGCTATTATCACGACTAGAAGAAAAGCAGGTCGAAAGACCAGCAAGCTCCACATCATCTCCAAGTTCTGTCCCTGTTCCATGACATTCGACATAGCCGGTATGGCAAAAGTCCAGATTGGCATCTCGATAAGCCTTGCGAACCACAGCTTCCTGGAATTCGGAGCTCGGATACACCACTCCAGGCGTGTGCCCGTTGCTATGTAGCTGTGTCAGCTCCTCGCTTTTCGTCGGCATTGAATGCTTTTTGGGCTTACGAGTTGGTCGCTGTTCCTCGAATGACCGCGTAGATCGTGTCATTGTTGTCGATAGCTGATGAGAGCCTTTTTAGGTAGATCGCATTGACGGCTTCCGCTCGACCATAACCGTCTGCAGATATGTCGAATGTATGGCATGTAGAAGTTGGAGACAAGAAGCCAGATTTTGAAGCCGCAATATGTGCTGAAGGGCTCATGATCAGGTTCGAAGCAGCGACCAGAGCCCCGTCGCATTCGTTCGCCTTCAGAGCAGCGACGGCTAGGTGCAGGCAATAGATTGAAGACGAGCATGCTGTGTCTAAAGTGAGGCTGGAACATTTTTATCATACAACTTAGTATTGGCTTGATAGGCGCTTAGTTAGGAGAGTGACGAAAAATTAACGTACCTTGGACCATGTAAGTTGAACGCATGGCTCACTCGGTTTGCTAGCATCGTTAAGCCGCTTCCAGTAGCATGATAGCGGCGTAGGTCATCAGGATCTCTAAACTGCATGAGGAGGTGATCCTGAGTGAAGTTTCCAACATATACTGCTGTGTTAGACCCCGAGATCTTATCGAGAGATGTGCCCGAGTTCTCGAGACACTCAAAGACGACCTCAAGGAGCTTACGCTGCTGAGGGTCCATCTGGATCCCGGAGTTCTTAGCAAACAGCCGCCATTGGCACACTGAGATGTAAGAAAATAGTTGTTGAACATACTATTCTGAGTCAGTGTACTGTGACTTGTAGCCAGTGTTGGGTGTTCTGGCGCTTCTCAACTTACCGCAGATGGCTTCAAAACTGTTGATCCCAAAGAATTCATTATCGAATTGACGAATATCTTCCTGTAAGAAATATCCTCCATCAACGTTCATGACACCCGTCTTGCTACCCTGCTTGCTGTAGAAGCCCTTGACGTTGTAGCGTTCTAGGGGAACATTATTTTGAGCAGAGTGCTTCCCTATAAGGAACTGCCACATATCTGTAGGAGACTTTACCCCGCCAGGCAAGCGACACGCTTCCTCAAAAAAGTCAGCACTGTATGAATTCAACTGCGATCTCCTGTCGAGCAAATAAACATACATATCCCGACAATGCACACTGGATCATTATCAGGCTCGAGCTTTCTTTGAGCAGACATCTTGGTTACAGGTTGACACGATTCAAACACTGAGGACAAGTTTTTTTAAGTTTTGATAACAACAACTTGGTAGTATCAGGCTGAAGATTCCAAGTATGATATTCAGGTTCTCTTGAAAACGAGAGCTATGGCTACTTAAGTAACGAATATCATGGATTTCCCTAATACCCATGCTGTCAACCACGCAGAGCCTCAACTGATCAGAAAGACGTTGAAGCATCAGCATAGTAATGAGCATCACCACTTAGGTCAGCGAATACCGACAGCTTCTCTACCTAATGAGAGGACACACAGGCGAAAGATTAGAAGAGAGCAACATGGGAATATACGATGACACCTCCCTCAGCAAACCGATATCGAGATTGATAATGAATGGCGCGGCAATAACGTGCACAAAGTCATAGAGGCCCGATTCCTTCGCTACGACAGTAACCACAGGAGATTGCACCGATACTACTCGTTACTATGTTCTTGGGTGTGACACTAATCCTCATGGGTTACACCAACGTCGTCCGCTTCAACTTCTATACTACAGGAATAATCACAGGATATTCAACGAATGCTAAGAGTCTCTACCACCATAACCCGCTCGAACTCCTTCGCTGCAACGGCTGCGCCGCCTGCAAGCGGACCATGCCGATCCAATAAATCCCATGCGCGACCTACTACCACGCATATTCCGCATATCACAAGGTGTTTCTCTGGTGCGCGCCGTCTTCACCTGCGGCGTAGAAACGTAGTGCGACGTCGGGTGACGAGAGTACGTGATGCATAGAACCACTATCTACAAGACGTACTGATGGAAGCTCATGTCCTATCTCGGGCAAATTAGCTGGGAAGGATTCGTCGATCTTGCTGTACGCCTTTCTAGAGCCTGTTGCACTGCCCTAGTGTCCATTTCACCTTGGCGCCCGTGGACGACTGAGACTCTTCCAAAGATTGGGAACACGCGGACTGTCTCGGCAATTATAGGCATTGGGAAAGTGTGGACAGGGAGTATGCTGTATCATCTGCTTTGCAATGGGAACCCGTAAAAGCCAATCGCTATATCGCAGAGCCGCAGACCCTGCATATGCCTCCCACTCAGCAGAAGCGCTATAAGAAATAAGAAATCTTAGAAGCAGTTCCTCACCACACAAACTACTATGGAAAGTAACCGCTCTAGATGAACCACATCCACTTTAGCCTATTGGTCGGTCAGATCTGGGCATATGCAGCTTTCACAACAGTACGGTCAGTATATTTTCAAATGTGTCAATTAAAGCCAGAACACATCAACCGTGGTTCTGGCGCTAGCTAGGTTGTACATTACCTATAGGTAGGAACCTACGAAGCATCCGATCTGCTGCCAGCCGTGCCCTATAGTCTCATAGAAGACGAGGTCTCAGCACTTGGGTCTCGGACTAACCTACCTCTGCAACGAGCTTCTCTCTTTATCGGGGACGTAACCAGTTTGAACTTTGAGTTGGCCTCCGGCTGTCTCATGGAAATATCAATGTTAATATCAGTGGTCGATGATAATTCTTGCACGTTCCATTCGTCTTGGGACTATGTCACGCTACCAATCGTGTCCTGCAGAAAAGCATTATAACCAACCTATCCCATAGGGTTCTCTAATTTCATTTTAACCCTTCGCTGGCCTTATTGCCCAGGTGTACTCATGTAGTTCTTTGCAACTAAGGTGTAGTGTGTTGATAGGGGTGGAGCTCCCACGGATGCTGGCGGTTCAAATAACCCCGTGCATTCTCAGTCTCATCAACATGTTCCGACGTTGTACTTATCTGTGTTGTTCGGAGGATGGCTGCTTGGGTATCCTCCTCTTGGCTGTGCTCATGTATAGATGCACACGGCCGGGAGAGGCACGTCGCTGGCGCAAGGGTGTCCATCGTTACCAGCTGGCTGTCGTCTAGCTCCTCGTATATCCTCGGCTTTAGTCGTTTCTTGCCAATAGATCTTGGAGGAAAAGGCTGCCCATCACTGCGTGACCTGCTGCTCCAGCTCCGAGCCGACGTGATCGTTGAGAGTTTTGCCAGACTGGCGAAAGCCTTGGGAACTGTGGGTACAGAGAAAACCAGGATTCCGCATGTGCTCTCAGCGACGGCCCAGAGGCCGAGGGCAGAGAAGGTGTACGTGATGTCTGGGGAGGAAGCGTATTGGATCGCCGAGATGAGCCGGAAAATGGCGGCAATGCATCCACTGTATCCGATTGGGGAATGTCAGCTCAACTATTATCTAATGTGAGGACACCAAGGGCAACATACAGTATACCAACTGTGAAGACAGCGGCCACTCCTATCCTTTTAGTAGTGGATATCTTGAGGGACCAGATAACCCTTTGAGGAAGGAGGAGAATCAGCAAGTCGATACTAAGATTAATCGCGGCGGAAATGATGTCAAACGCATGGTTTTCAATGCAGTGGCCAGGCACCGTCAATCTATTCCATATCTTTTCATGGGGAATGCAAGCTAGATTGATTACGAAGAGTCCGGCCACGTTGATGAGAATGTTGATACAAAGGAGGGTTCGTGATATCCAGAAGATGTTGCCACGACTCCCCTTGGGAACAAATATACGGAGCCACTCCAGCAAGATGGCTGCTTTGACGAGAGCAATCGCAACGAGAAAGAGGCAGGTTCCTATCAAGTAGTTCTAAAGTAATCAGTTATAGCGGCTAGGAATTGAGGACGAAGCACTTACGTAGAGTATGTGAGGCAAGTCCCTGAGCCGAATATTCCACTCGTGAACTAAATAGCCTTGATAACGACATTCTGTTATTAGAAGAATGAGATAGGCGGCATAGAAGACCTAAATCGTGAGGTTAGAATGGATTGACTAGGCATCTTGACTATTGTCGAGAAGCAACTTACGTAGGCTACAGTCATCACATCTGCATGATGCAAGGATTAGTCAAGGCTGACCTATTCTATAGAAAAGGGAGTAGTCACTTGCTCACAGTCACTAATATAAGGCTTCTTCAAGTAGGTGAAGGTCGCGTAGGCCCTAAGAGAGAGAAATATAGTAGACAGACCGAGGCAGAGACCAATAGTAGCGTAAGCGATTCCATTGCCATTTGGTGGACTGTCGAAATTGGGTAAGGTGCCTGTAGGCGGTTGCAAAGAAGGACCATCGAGAAGCGCCTGCTGCTCTGAAGGCGTCAAGGAGTTCCAGTCGAGCCCAGTCATGGCTGAGATGGGAGCCAGAAGCCTCTGTAGTCTTGGCTGGGCGACTCAGCTGCTTCACAGAGCCCGCTAGTTGACGAAGATATCGGGAAAGGTCATTCTCTTGATGATTGAAAGGGTTCCAAAACTGTCCGTAGGCCAATATCTAAATGTTGGTAGAAGGCTTAGCTGCAGATAAAGAACAAGCGCAGATGAGCATGATATGGCTGTTCCTCTGTAAAAGTGTGGTTACAGAGGATTCTGTCACTTGGGGTATCAGAACAGTACAGTAATACAGGGTCAGGGGCGAATCAAAGTGCTGGGTGTCCAGTCTACAGACTGCCGCATCTCACTGTTGCATCTCATTGTCGTATTGATTATCATCTGTCACACGGACTTCCTAACCGAAAATCAATCCCAGCGCCCTATTTTGGCCCCCAGACCAGTGTGCTAACTGTCAGATATGAGTGATAGCATGTAGCGTTGGGTTGATTGATTGTATTGATTAGGCGCGTTGTATCTGTCAAGTAGACGCGACTAGTAGGCTACGCGGAATTTGTATGAGGGCCCCTGTCTCCTGGACATAGGTCTACCCTTAAATACCCGTTAGTCAGATATTCTAGCTTAAAATATAACCCTTTATATTTAATATACCCCTTTAGGAAGCACCCCCTAAAGGATAATTCTTATAGATACTTTTTATATAAACCTTAATTATTCTTCTTAAATAAAAATATTTTTGCAGTTATTTTGTTATTTATATATTAAACTCTCTTTTTTTTAACGAATTTTTAAATATTTTTTATTCCTTTTCTAGTATTTTTTTAAGTGTTTAATATTTTTAAATATTTTTAATATTTATAAAGTTAAGCTATTTTAAAAAAATATTTTATTTATTTTTAAGGAGTGCTTTTATTAATTTATCGGCAATTATATTAATAGTAAAAATATATTCGATTTATAAAATTTTATTAAAAACTTTTTATTATAGCTAATAATTATAAATATTAACGTAGTATAGCTTTATTTATAGTATAGTAATATTTTTTATAATTAATTTAATCGTTTGTTAATTATCGTATTAAATTTAAATCTGTTAATTATTTAAAGTAATTTTTAATTTTTTAATTAACCGGCTAATAAATATTGCTTTTTTAAAAGCTTAAGCTAATGCTAAAAGTTTAGCCTCGGTTATAAAAGTTATTATAATATTCTGCTTATTAGTTTTTTATTTAATAATTTTTTTAAATAGTTTTATTATATATATTTACAAATTTTTGCGGTCGAAAATATTATCGGCAAATAAAAAATCGCTTGCAATAATAAACTCGTTCTTGTTTTTAAATTATAGCGCGTAGTATTAAGTAGTCTCGAGGTAAAATAATAATCGATTAATAAAATTATAATACTTTAATTTTAGATTTAGGTTAAATTATAATAATTAAAATACTCTAAAAATAATATCGGGTTAAATAATTATAGCCCTATATATAATTAAACCTATTTTTTTTTAATAGCGATAAATCTTTTATTACGTAGCTAATTTATTATAAAAACTAAGTTTTTCTGTTTTTATTAAAATATATATTTTAAAAATAAATTTATTTTTAAGTTTAATAATTTTTTTAATATATAAAAACTATAATAGTTAAATTAAGCTTTTTTTATAATTTTAAATTATTTTTACGCCGAAAAACTATAAAAGGTTATTTTTATTAGTTATTTAATAACAGCGTTTTAGTTTAATAATTATTTATTAAGTAATAGTTTTTTTAAACTATTAATAAGCTAAAATAATATTATTTATATATATAAAAATAAAAACTTTTTGCTTAATATAATAATATAGCTCGTAAGAAATTATTTAATAGCTTATTAATTTTAAGGATTTAGTTAATTTTTGCTGCTAAAAAAACGGAAACTTTTAAAAGCTATATAACGCTCGAAAAAGTCTAAAAAAAGTTTAAGGTTTATAATAGCCTAAAAGTATACGTATATAGATTTTTTTATTAAGTTTTATATTAACGAAAGCATTTATAATATTATATTATTTTAATTTTAGATTAAACTTAATTATAATAGCTATAAAAGTTCAAAATAATTTATTTGCAAAAGTAAATGCGTATATATTTTTTCTTTTATTAGTCGGCTATTAATTTTTTTAAATAATAAATTTAGCTTTATATTTTTAATAAAAGCTATATTTATTAAACTTATAAATATATACTTATATATAATTTAAAGTCAATTTTTTATAAATAATATATATATTAATTTTTTTTTAAATATTTATATTTTTATAGCTTTAAAAATATAATTCTTTAGCCTGCTTAAAATATTCTTTTATAAAATAAATACTTAAATCCTTATATTATTTAAAAAGTAAAAAAAGGTTTTAATAATAAATTTTAGATTTAGTTTAAAGCAGCCTTATTAAGTTTAGCTTTTAAAGTGCTAAAACATTTTTTAAAATAAATTTAAATAAAAGCGCTTAAAGCTACACTCCTAAAATAAATTTAAGTAAAAACGCTTAAAGCTATATTTTTAAAATAGATTTATATAAAGGCGTTTTAAACTACACTTCTACGAAAAATATAAGTTTTTTGTTTTAAATAAATTTAATAATACTACTAAAATAGCTTAAAAATTTTTTTAAAGATTTAGTTTTATTAGTTTTGCTTATTAATATACTATGCTATAATTCCGCGGTTATTAAGCGTTTTATATTAAACGTAGCCTTTTAATAACTTTTATATATTATAACTCTAGAGAAAATTATTTAAAAACTTTTTTTAAACCTTAAAATAAGATTAAGTAATCTAATAGTTTTATTAAAATTTCTTTTTTAGCTAGCTTTTTTAATTATAGCGCTAAAAAAAATATAGTAGGCAAAAAATTTAAGAAAAATAAAGTATAAAGCAAAAATTGCTTTAATATATAATTAATTAAACTATAATAGCAAGTTTTTATTTCGATTTATATTTTTATTAATATTTTTATTTTTTATTTTTTCAGCAAGATTAATTAATACGTATACTTTTTAGTTTTTATATAAATTAATAAAATTTTATTAAACAGTTTTTAAATAAAATTAATAAATAATTTTAGCTAATAAAGCTTTAAACTTTTTATTAATAGTTTTTAAAAAGTTATTCTTTAAAAAATCGATATTTTCTAAAAAAATAATATTTTTATTAAATATAACGTTTTTAGTTATAATAATTTTATTAGCTCTTAATAACTAAATATAGTAAATAATAAATAATTAATATTTAATTAAATACTTAATTTAAACTTTTAGATTAAGCTTTTTTCTTTTATTTGTTTTTAGCTATATTATTAATATTATAACGAAAGCTTTATATTTATAAACCTTTAAATATAATAATATAAATATTTTGTTTTTTTTAACGATATTGTTTTATATTTAAAAATAAGTATAAAACTTTTTATATAGAGTTTTTTAGTTGTAAATATATTTAAAAGTATAATTATAAAAATATACGGCAGCTTTAACGATTTTTACCTAAAAATAAATCGGCAACTTTAATTTATTTTTTATAAATTATGTTTTTTTTTTAATTATACCTTTTAACTTTTTAGCCCTTTCGTTAAATGTTTAAGTGTTAAAAAAAAATATTTTAAAAGTAATTTTTTTAACTGCTTAAAAGTGCTAAACAAGCTTAAAAGTATTTTTTATATTTATTATTATTTTATTATCGCATTTTATTATTAATACTTTAGTTTTATAATAATTTTTTATATATTTAATTAAGTATATAAGTATAATTTTAATAAATAAATATATCCGGTTATATAAATAATAATTAAAAGTAAAGCTTGAGTATTAATTAGTAATAAATATTATATATTATTTTTTGTTTTTGTTTTTTCGAGGGTTTTTATAGTTATAAAAATCGATTGCTAGCTATATATTAGCTGCTGTTAGCTTTTTTTATAGTTGTTTATTAATTTAGCGTTTAATTTTTAATATTTTATATATATTACACTAAGTAGTTTTTATCTCGTTATTTTTATTAAAAGCTCGGCAAATTTTTACCTTTTAAAATAAAATTACCAAGTATTATATTATTTTAGGTCCTAGGTAACTTATTTTAAAATGCTATTTAAATAGGTTTTTTTGTAAAATTAGTTTTTTTATATATAAATTAAGCTTGTTTTGCCGTATATAAAAAGTAGATTTTTAAAACGAGAGTAGAAAATATTTTAAAATAAATTAATTAAGTCGATTTTATAAACAATATAATATTAAACTATTTTTTCGTTATAAAAAGTTTATAAATAGCTTATTATTTTATTAATATTTTAACTAGTTAAAAACTTAAAATAATATTAAATTAATAATTATTATAAAATAAAATATTATATTATATAGTCGGAGGACTTTTAATTTTTTAGGTTTTTAAACTTAAACGTTAACTTTTTTAAAACTTTTAATTAAAATAATTTTGTTTTCTGCGTATATTATATTATTTAGGTTAGCTTTTTTAAAATTTAAAAACTTGTTGATTTTATTAAATATATATATTATAGTGCTTAAATTTAAAATTATAAAGTTTTTTAGTTTATAAGTTATTTTAGTTTTGTTTTTAGCTATAAACGCTATTTAAGCTAGTTTTTTTAATAATTAATCGGTATTAAGTTCGGTTTTTTTTTACTTCGTTTTTTTTTTTTAAATTTATTTAATTTTTTTTAAAAGTTCTAGATTAAACTTTAGCAGTCGTAAAACTATTTTTTAAACTGTTTTATTTAAAGTAAAGTTTTTATTTATTAATTTTAAAAAAATATATTAGCACTTATTTAATAAATAATTTTAAGTATATAGCTTATAATTTATATTTTTATTATTAATATTTACTCGGAAACGCTTAGCTTTTATATTTCTGCTACGTTCTCGTAATTTTCTGCTACGATTACCGTTTTTATTTTTATTTATCGGTTTTAAACGTTTTAAAGCTTTTTTTATTTTAATTATATCATTTGTTTTTTCGGTATTTTTAAAGTTATAAAAGCTTTTTTTATAAAGTTTTTTTTTAAATAGTTTATTTTAGATTAATAGCTTAATATTTGCTTCGTCGCGTAAATTTGCTGCGATCGCAGTATAGTTTAAAGTTTTATTTTTAATTTTTTGTCGATTAAACTATTAAAAAGCTATTACTTATTTTTAATAACTTTTTTTTAAAGCTTTTTTTAAGTCGGTAATAATATTATATAACTTTAAAAGATTTATTGCTTTATGCTTTACTATTAAAGCTAGCTTTTTTTTTTATTCGGTTGCTTAAATTTTTAGGTTTTTTAATAGTTATTTCGTATTATTATCGATAAACGATTTATAATTTAACTTTGTTTAATATATCAGGCTTTTTTTTAAGTATGCTTTAATAATATAAAGCTTATCGTATTATATATCGAGTATATTTATAGGTTTTAATAATATATTTTTATAGTTTTAAGATACCGTCTTAAAAATTTAGTTTTTTAACTAATTAATAGTTTTAACTTAATTAATATATTCGCGTATTTTTATATTATAATTGTTTAAGTTTATATTATACGCGGTTTATTTAAAAGTAATTATTTTAGTTATATTTCGCGGAGGTCTTAAGTTTATAGTTTTATAGTCTACTATTAAAAAAAACCTTGTAGATAATGCTAATATATTTGCTACCTTTAAATAGTTTTTAATTTTAAGTATTATAAGTTGTTTTAGCTATAATATCCTCGTATTTAGGTCTAGGGTAATATAATCTTATAGGTTTAAGCTAACTACCTTGCTCTTAAGCTTTTTATTTTATAAATAAAAGTTATTTAGGTATTTTAACGCGATTTTTACGTTTTAATTAATTAATTTCTATATATTAATTACTTAATTAAGCTAATAGCTTATTTAATAGTAGTTAATTATAGCGATAAAACTTTTAATTATTAAATATAAATAATAGTATATAGCGTTAGGTTAATTAATTATATTGATTAGGCGCGTTATATCTGTCAAGTAGACGCGACTAGTAGGCTACGCAGAATTTATATAAGGGCCCCTGTCTCCTGGACATGGGTCTACCCTTAGATACCCGTTAGTCAGATATTCTGGCTTAAGATATAACCCCTTATATCTGACACTAACGGCAAACTTTCGGTCTGTCGTGAACGTGTTTTATGAAAACTTGCTACCCCTATCACGCCCCCGCATTTAAAGTCAAGTGGTAGAGTCCTGAACCGCATTCTTTTCAAACACTTCGGAGTGTATGCTAGCATTAACCGGAGAATTCAAACACCACAGACAACATGGACATCACTCGCAACGCTTTTATTACGGGTGGAGGTACTTTTCGTCGTCACTATTAAGAGACACCAGGATGACTAACACGTCCAGGGAACGGAATTGGAAAGGCATGCGCCCACAGCTTTGCAAAGGCCGGTGCTCGGGCGATCGTCGTGGCCGACCTCGACTTGCAGGCAGCTCAGAAGACTGCCGAGGAGACTCGTTCCCTCGCAACCCATGCTGAGTTTTCGGTTGACGCAGTCCAGCTTGATGTCACGATTGAAGCAGACGTCAAAGCTGCCGTCGCGCGGATGGTGGACCAATACGGACGCATTGATTATTGTGTTCACTCGGCTGGTGTGAGTCCTCTCCGTATTCTACGTCATGCGCGATGGCATTCTTCTCGGAGCTAATGGCGTGGTATGCAAAGATCGCTGCCACAACTTTCAATCCAGTCTCAGGTACAAATTTCGACGACTTCAAGCATGTCCAAAATGTAAATTGCTTCGGAACTTTTCTCGTCACGAACATCGTCGCAGCAGCTATGAAGTCTCAAGAACCCGTGCCCTACGACGACTCACTGCCTGGAAAGGGCACCACCCGCGGATCAATCGTCAACATCGGTTCTATAGCTTCTGTGATCGCGCTGCCAAATATGGTACAGTACAATACTGCAAAACACGGCGTGCTCGGCATCAGTAAGACTGCGGGTAGGTCTGGTGATCTTTGCCCAACTGGCATTTATTGACGTTGCAGCAGCTCTTGACTTGGTCAACGATGGAATCCGAGTAAACTGCGTGTGTCCCGCCTGGACATCGACTCCAATGATTGAAAAGGCGAGCGAGATGTTCCCTGGGTGGGAGGAAGCAATGAAACAGCAGATTCCTATGGGTAGGCTGGCATTACCCCAAGAAATCGCTGAAACTATTCTGTTTCTCTGCAGTCCGAAATCCAGCTACGTCACTGGATCCAGCATGATTGTAGATGGGGGCGTGAGTTTGGGCTGCCATCGTTGAACAGCTAGGGATGCAATATAGATGCTACAAAGTTGTATTGTAGGATTCAGCGACAGCGTCCAGGGAGCTTGGCAAATGTGACCATTCATATTACTTGCCAAGCTCCTTGGCCGCCGTCGCTCATCCCTCTACAACTTTAGGGTAAACAAATCAATCGCCGAGTTCTCTGCGGAGATGGGTAGCATTACAACGTACTACAGTAGTAGATGCATGGTCCGCTTCACATGAATGTTTCCAAAATTGATCATCCACAGGTCGACAGGATCATCATCCTGTCGCGCCGCGCCAAGACTTCTACCCGTATGGGGTTACTGATAGAACTATTCTCTACACGTACTTGCCTGACAAGAGCCGTGTAGTGGCTAAAACGCTTGAAGACTGATCAACACTTAGGTGTCTATTTGTGTTGATACATCAGCCTTGTGATCAGCAGTACTATTTCTTAGCCAGTGCCTAAACGCGGCGGGTCAGGATCATCATTTTGTAGACCTGCAGTGTAAAAGAGGCAGGCTCTGCGGCGGCTAGCCCTTGTGTCAAGAGCAGGGGCCACGATAGCTCGAGCTTGACTGAGTGGAACAGACGGAGGTTGCGTCGGCTACTTGGGGCTACTGGACTACCTAGACCATAGTAAAGCTATTCAGGAACGCGGTATTGATACATAGGGGCATGAACGTGTGAGCGCATGGCTGCGGTCTAAATTGCTTGTGGGTTGTACAAGTATGCAGGCTAACTGTTGGGGTCGTGGGGTTCAAGCCGGTGCCAAGCATTGGGGCTCTGCGCCGTAGGCTTGCGGAATTTCCGCCCATTTACCGCATAGGATTCATGGAAAGCCTCCGTAACAAGTGTAGACAAATCACGCACTGCCGAAGTCCCACACCGCCGAGGGGTGTCATCACCTTCCTTGGTAAACCGTGTGGTAAGGCCTGTGCCGTCTTACTGCATGCTTCCGTTACTCTGAGGCATATGAAGTGCAGAACCACTTTGACACAATTCCTTCCGAACAAGAAGATCCTGACGATTAGAAGCGAACCAAGCTCTCGGCGAGCAAGTGTGGTCATCATACTATTCCCTACGTCGTCGGTATACGTGTCGACCGTGCCTCAGATTCGGTTGCCTCATGGACCCGCGTCTGCCATGTCATGTTTGTACCGCTGCAGGCATCTCTCTTTACTCTCCTTCAAATCCACATGCGGCTCCGGATAGCCTAGCTTCTTGAACTCTTCCTTGCTTAGGCGGTTGAAGGGATCAAAGATAGCCTTCCCCTGCACATCCCTGAGTTCCGGAACATACTTCCGGATATAGTCCCCATGTGGATCGCACTTCTCCGCTTGTGAGATTGGGTTGAAGACCGTATAACTTGGTTCCCAACCTTGCGTGTTGTTACACAAATCCCAGTCAACCAGATTCTCCGCGAACCAGCGTTCACCGCGGCGGTAATCGAGCAGGAGGTTAGTGCGAAGGTACGAGCTGACATTCATACGCAAACGGTTGTGCATGTACGCCTCTTGCCGCAGTTGGCGCATACCGGCGTCGACGAATGGGACTCCGGTGGTGCCATCAGTCCACTTCTTCCACCCATTTTCGTCGTCCTCCCACTCCACAAAGTCGAACTTGAGGTTCTGCGGTAGATTCATGCTGTTGTGTGGCGTCACAACCATCATATGCCTGTAGAACTCGCGAAACACAATCTCGCGAACCCATGCCGCCAGACCCTCACCCGGCCCTGAGGACGAGAAGTCGGCGCTGCCGTTATTGTCTTCCTTGCGTGCCATCGAGAGAGCCTCGCGCACGGATATCACGCCTGCAGAAAAGTACGCCGAGAGCCGTGACGCGTTGTCTTCAGCAGGAGTGGATCGGTTCCGCCCATATGTTCCTACTTTCTTATCCAGAAATTCACGCAAACGCTTCATGCCCGCCTTGTGACCCGCAGGCCAAAGACCACGAATGCGGTCACGATCTTCGTCGGACGGAAATAGTTTATCTTTAGGCAGACTAGGGAAGGCTTCTTTCTGAGAATCGAAAAGTTCCTTCAATGTCTGTCGAGCGCCCTTCTCATTAGCGGCCGGCAGGCCGACCGTATCGATGAGACTTGGGTCACCCGACACCTCGCTTAGCCATGCCCTATGGTACGGCGTGAATACCTTATGAGGGCCGCCGGATCCTGTGACTAAGGTTCCCGGGATTACGACTGTCTGATCGTGGAGCAGCTCGAGATGTACATTTCCGTCGGCCTCTACGCGATCCAAAAGATCCAGGTCCCGCCGGAGCTCGTCAACCTCATATTCGAGATTCGCGTACACGTGACTGATGTCGTGTCTTTTAACAAACTCCATGATCTTGTCGCCCTTCTGGCTCCGCTTCTCAGCCGTCAAGATCAGAAGCGGAATGTTTAGACTATCGAGCTGCTTCTGCAGCAAGCGCAGGCTCTCGAACATGAAGTCTGAGCGAGCGGGTGACGTGCCGTGCCACTGGAGATCCTTAGGTGAGTACAGGAAGCACGATATCAGGACGCTCCCAGCCTCTCGCGCCTGTTGTGACGCCGCGTGTAGCGCGCGGTTGTCTTCTGCCCGCAGGTCTTTGGAACGGAACCAATGCAAGACATTGCGCGGCTTGACTTTTGATGACGATAACTTATCAAGGCGCCCGATCAGTTGCTTGTGCGGATTGTCTGTCGTATCGACTTCCTTGGCCCTTTTTGTGGACGGGTGCTTCAGCACATTGTCCGTGGACTCGCTACGCTCATGTTTCTTACCGTCGCCCATTTTACTCTTTATCGCGTTACAGCAATAAGTATAAGATATAGACCGAAACCTGATAGACGGAATGTTTATCGTGTTCTGGCCGATGTAAAGCCTGTTCTTAGGGCAAGAGCTGTACAGCAGTCGGTCAGTTGCGTAATGAGAAAGACGAATTCGGACTACTTGTCGAAGTCCTGAAGGCATCTGCTCAAGCACGTATAAGCCCTCTCAGCTGACCTTTTAAAGCTATTTCACAATAATCTCATTTTGTTTAAAACTGAATATGAGGAGTCGGCATCTTCTCAGACGAGGCATTGTTCTTTCGACTGCGGCTGAGACTTAGGTCAGTGTCTATGACGTGTAGACGCAAGCAGACTTGATTGAAGTTAGCGTAAGTCGCGAAAGAAACTAATGACATCCTAAGAAGGAACTATTCAATAGACTTGCGAACAAGAACTATAAAGACGAAAACAAGCGTCCTTATATCGATTCTGGCACATGTCGATACTCAGCAGTTTTTCGATCTCCTGTGTACTAATGCGAAATTAACGATCAGCTTGTTGTCACTACCTAGTGGGCCATGAAGCTGAGTGAACCATCACCAGCGATCGCCGGCGTTCATGATTCCTGCCTTACAAAGGGATTGAGGATTTGAACCATAACGTTCATGGTGGATTGAGTAGAACACAAAGCTAGAGAACAGTAGAACACAGATCTGCGCGAGCGCCAAAACAATAGTTAGATGCCCTGCAATTTCGACGTTTCTGGTTAGCCAATAACAGCCACCTACGTCCTTTACATGGTTAGTTTCATGCGGCTAGGCTTGCACTTGTGGCAATCGCAGAAAACCTCCAGCTTCAGAATTAGTTTCATTTCCTTTCGGCGCTATGGTAATTCGCTGGATGCTCATTTGTAAGTACCTAATCGACCCTTAGGCCAGCAGCTTTCCAATAGGCCCCATATAGATATTGGGACATTACTATGCTTTCTTAGTGCATGAGAATTCCTACTGAGAAAATCATTCATTCCGTGAAAGATGAGAGAGCCACACAAGCTCTCAACAGACGTATCTGCTACCCCTGGAAGTTCAAGGCGACATACTGATATAACAGCTCACGCGCAAAGAAGACGCCGTTGATGCGCGACAGCGCTCAACGGTTTATATTTGGCGTACAGCTCACTCTAGCGTGACGGCAGCCGATTGCACGGTGGCGCTTCCAAAACCTCGTGGCCACGAGCACAACTATGAGCACCAACATCAGCACAAGTCGGAGCTAGAGCGGGCGTGTTGTGACGAAGACCTGATTGGGTCCGGCACGGCGTAGGAGCCTGACACCGGAGCGGCGGTCGCCCGGGACCAAACTCCTCCCATCCCAACGGCCTCTACCTGGCGCCCCTATGTCTCGCATTTTCTTTCAATGTAGAATTCACGCATCTTTGAATTCGCCGCGACATTGTGTTTAGCGTCCATTTTCTTGGGTACCCTGCGACCTCTGTCGATCTACGGTTTAGTCCGCAATGGGGCGGCAATCTTGTTCGCGCAGTCCATTGGGGTCGATGATCAATCGTCGGGACAGTTTCTGGGTCGTCATGCTGTCCGTCGCTGGACAACGTGTTGCCACTTTTGTGAGCTGTGGCGTCTTCGCCGTGCTAGAAATGCGCAAAGAGGATAGGGACACTCGCTTGCGCAACGGTTGGCTTAGCTTGTTTAGCTTAACTGTTGCGATAGCTGCCGTTGAGAGGCTGTGCGCCACGATGAATCTCTTATCTGTTGAGAGGGACTGGATTAGTATCTACTAAGTGACCTCCTAGGCTCTGCCAAATTAAGGTCGATCAGGTTGTTAACACTACCGAGGGACGCATGGAGGCCTGTCAAAGTCAGTACGAGTTTGCATTGAGTACGGCTGCCGTTACCCAAGGTCACGCCTGTCAATGCTTAGATGCGTCGCATCGACCTATTTTGCAAACTGGCTGAGCCACTAGCTATCTCGGCTATTGCTATAGCTTCCCCGCTCATCACCATCTGGGTCGTTCGCGACATGAATACCTTATCTGTTCTTATTGAGTACGTATTCACCGCCAAGGTAGCGACCTCCTATTGTTATGTTTACTCGTAGCCCTAATATTCTTAGGTCTATCACAAATATCCGAGCCTTCGTCGAGCGAGAGCGAGTGGAGTGGTACGGAGCAATGGGCCTGTATCAGGAAAGAGGGAAATTTCTATTTGGCTTTCCTCGATTACAACGCAGATGAAATCACCAGGAGCCGTTTTCATGCCGATTAGTGTCCAGGAAGTTGAATCAAATCGTTGTGGAGAATTCTCGACCGCCGAAGTTGCATTGCAGAACTTGGCTGAGTTGATGTCTTACAGAACGCCAGCGCCTAGATCCTTGAGTGACTTTTGCATAGAGCCTCACGGATATTCGGCTGCCTCGACGTTTAATCATTTACTTTTCCAGTAGTGCCACTCTTGGGCAGGACAAGGCTCCAAAGAGCATCAAAGGGCAAATTTCTCATCGTTGAAGCAGTCTGGCTCAACCCAGCTAAGCGCGACAAAAAAGAGAAGAGAGCCTCAAACTGCGGTCAAGCTCTTCGGCGCCGACAGTTATGGGTGCTGTGATTCTTTCTTGCTTGTATACGTCTTTGCCTGTACACGTCTTCGCCCCTATGAAAGTGATTGCAACTCCCTACAGACATGACAGTCAGACACGAATAAGATGATGACTTCATTAGAATCTAGTATTGTGCCAAATGATATGATGCTGCTCTGATCATACTACACTGTGTTCTTGCCATCGTGTATGACTCATGAAAGGATGCCGCCTACCCAAGTCGGCTGATCCGGCGCGAATACCAACCAGTATCGCAGCAACCTGGGGCTAACTCACAGCTATACTGAGCGCCTGAGCTAGATAGTAAGACGGTCAAGCCGTACAGATAAAGTAGAAAAAAAGATACATCCTGAAGTCAGGCATGAATCGTGGAATGAAACACTGTCTACAGAATCTAATGCAATCAAGGCAGTTGACGAGAAGCCACGGCTTGAATATGTCCCCAGATGGCTATTGGCAGTTCCTCTAGTGTATAGTTTTCAATGCCATGAGTGTAGGATCCTTCGTGAAACGATCTCATGCTTGGATAGTTCACAGCTAGTCAGAAAACCTAACTGAGCTAAAGCCCGCGAGCTGAATCAACTCCGAGGCGGGGTGAACTAGGATAACTAGAGGTTTCTTACTTTCCAGAACTCTATCTAGAAGATGTTAGATAGCTACAGGTATTTGCTAGGTAGAAGAGCAGAGAAACTCTATCCTGCCCCGCGATCTTCTGATTTTGGGATACCTGAAACCTAACATCACGTTTTTTGGCAATCGATACTGTGTATTGGAGGAAATCCTGAGTCATAATAAACAAGGCAAAATGTGCACTCTGAAGGAAATTGCTCAGCTCTAAATCAGTGGGTAGGTGAATAAAGTTATTGAACAAGTAGTAGCATAAGACTGATTAGTAATGTGACTACTTACCATCATGTGAGGAGGCATGTTTGGCAAACCAGCTATTTACCCCTCGTTTGCCATGGGCTGGGTTAGGTGAATTAGGAATAGTCTGAGTAATCCCGTATTATTTCCGTCGATACCTGAAGGATCCTATATTCCCAGACCCTTATTGTATAATGCCAATGCAGCACACAAAGATATCAGAGGTTATGGACGCTAATATGCTTATAATACAGTGCCGCGAAACTCTCCAGAGCGCTTCACCTAGTCTGGCCTGAATATTCAGCTAGGAGACACATCCTGGGCCGATGCTGAGAGCGTTGTATCCTGCGCTGAGTGACTACGTGTATGTACCGGCACTCCAAGCTTGATGACATGATATACGGGCGAGGATCCCTATAGCGAGATGTGTTTTAAAGGCGATGATCATTTCTATCATTATGTCACTCTCTTGTAACATGCTATTCTCTTAGTAATCAATCTCCTGATGTGAAGCATCTCACGACTGGCTCATCCTCGGCATATCTTCTTCTTGCTCAGGCAACCAGCTAATTCTGGTGGAAATCGCCCTGTCCATACCGGGCAGCATCGGCACCGAGGAATTCAATGAGCATAGCCTCATTATCCGGGACATCCGGTTCTTCGGCCAGGTTGGGCAGATCATATGTCAGTCATCTAGCGCGAAACGATGTTATCCTTTGATAGGTAGCAAAATGCTTCTGAGCCTTGCCTCTACTAGAAAGCAGATCAACCCACGACCGTATCTTGACGTCTCATAGATGGTGTGTACTAATCCAGACCGCTAGGGAACGTTGTCCGGGGTCATTATCCTTGTCTAGTAGGCACGGGCCGAGATTATTTGCATTATTATAGATAGGAGTAGCTTGCACTAGATGGGACCGGGTCTTGAGCCAACCCTGTTTAGGCACTAAGAACCTTATTGCTATTGGTGAATGTACGGGGTAGGAACGCCAACCTAGCCACGTGCAACTCTTATCGAGGCTCCAATATCGTGAAAGCGAAATCCATATATCGTAGTTGCCTCTACTTGTTGTTGATATTGGTACTTTTCAGTACTATTAGTTATGGTATTTAGCCCTCCTGTAAGCTAGTCTTATATCCACAACACTATAAAAGAGACATCCATCATCATGCTATTCTACCACAGGCAACGGTGTAATACGAGCCATAAGCAGAATGCCTTGTGAAATATAGTACAGAGTCAGCTATGTATTGGGTTTATGATTATACGCTCTCAACGGCCAAAGCCATGTTTTTTATGGGACAACTTCCAAACGAAGATCAGTGACGTTTTGCTTTCCCATGAACTCAATAACAAGACCTTATCGTCTTGCTATTGGACTACCAGATCGTCAAATAACGTGCTCTTGCAGCGTAAGAACCTCTTGTTCCGCGCTTAGCAACTTAACCCAACTATTTTCCATCATTACGGCAGAGATTAAACCCAACACCTGCGTAGTATAATTACACTTCTGGAACATAAACGTCTCATGAGTTTTCTTTTACTTACATGTAATCAAAAAGCTTCGAAGACTCGAACCATGTACGCTAATACATCTCATTCATAACCTTGTAGATCCCCCGCGCATCAGTGGATAGCAATGGAACTAGGAACAAGCACCCCAGGAGTGTTAATAGAATAATGCGTTCCTGGATTGTGACCACTAGGGAGAGATGCCCATTCCCCATCCTGGAGGGAATGGCAGGAAGATGATCCACCTTTTCAACATCCCGAGAACTGTTCACTAGCGGCTGTACGAGCAGTCAGCCTTTATCTAGCTTAGAGCTCGGAGTCGAGCCAATGAAGTCGTTTATCGCAACCAGACTCTAGTGACATGAGCTCGCTCAGTTCATTCTGCGTTCAGTATAATATATGTATACGTACACTAGTGACCTGGAGGGTACGATACTAACAGCCCACTATATTATAGGCTGAGGAAGTCTTGAGACAGGTCAGGCTCACTTGAGTAGATAATCTTAAACCTTGACTAAACTACACAACTGGGTAGTGATACACTACCTCTTAAGAGCCAACGTACCAAGACGATGTTATTTCACTTTAAAAGAAACGCGGGATCTCTAACATCTACGCTTAGAACGCCGGAATAGGCAGCCATATCATCATGGCTAGATATTATATGGACTTCTACCACTAGACAGTTTCTTCTCCTAAGTGATTCTCGGATAAGACAAGCTATTACGAACTGCCAACAATTCGAATAGAAGTCAGAATGGAGGCTAATCATCATACTAGAGATTTAAACCATAGTGAAAGTGACAATATCACAAAATAGATTTTGTCGAGGTGTCCCAAGTTAAGTTCTATTCTGATGCAGAATTGATCTAAGACTAGACGGACTCGGACTTAAGCATCACCTATCTAGGCAAAGCAAAGATCTGTAGTAAATTCGTAGGGTCTTACTGAGTTGATGCATCCTAGCCTAGTGTAGTACAATATCTGTAATACCCAGAGTTCCACTTCTAGAAGGGAGCCCTAGACCCTGTTAGTCTCGCAGTCACTTGCTTCTGTAATAGGCGGACTTGTAATGCCCTTGCAAGGCTCGCACGGATGGTACTGCCGAAAACATGGCTCGGGGAAATCCTTCGTTCATGCAAGTATTCTTCAACCCTTGGATTACACTGCATTAACAAGCAGGAATGGCTTACGAAATCAATTTCCTCTTTATGCTAGTGTCGTTGTCAGTGGAGGGTTGAGTAATGTGTTACTAAGTCCGCTTTGGCGTTAATAATCAATATCATATAAGAACACAGGCACTCCACAGTTGTCATTACTACAGCATCCCCTTGGGATAGAATTCCATCAAAGCGCTCCCTGCGGGGAGCTGCTCAATAGCGGATAAGTATATTTAGATACCATGTCCATGCCTTTAACATGCTGATTTGTAAGTGACATTTTTATAGAAGCTACCGAAGGGTGGCTTCTAACAATGCTAAAGCAGTCTAGCTAGATATAACTTGGCAGTTACTCTTATCTCAAAGTAGCAACTATAGGTTATGATTGTTGATCAGTTTTGTATATATAGTGAGTGCCAAAGGTTTGAAACATTGAATCCTCCAACTCGTTATCTGCATACTAGTCGTTGGAGTTCTTCGGCCACTCCGAGATCTTACTGATCCATGAGCTGTTGTCGATGAAATTTAGGTGACTGAATCACTGGTCTCATCTGAATTCCTCACGGGTCCTGTTTCACAGTGAACCTGTTTGTTGTTGACAGTAAACAGTGCTTTGAAATCGGGTGGCTCATATACCCAAGTACTCAGTTGTGTAGAGCCCTAATTTCAAGCGCGAGCATGACAAATTTTCTCTATTGGTACACAGCTCTACTGTTCCATGTCGCTTGAACACCAGGTGACAGCTCAGAAGTCGACTATTCCACGGAGTATACATTATAATGTCTGAATATTCACAAACTAAGATAAACACACTAATAACACTATGAATCATCGGCCATCCACATATTTTCCAGGTTAATGGGCATTCACAGTAGCTTGAGCGGCACTTGTCACTGCCAATCTTGGAGAATGTATATACTCTAATAGTATTATTGTCTCCGAGGTCAATAAATGCGTAGGTGTGTTCAATTGTTGTAGCATAAAGAGCCTGAAACCTTCATGTACTAGTCTTTGATCATATAAATAGATATCCTTGTTCTAGGGTCACGATGGTAAACGGGGAAACCATGCGGCCTCGGTTACCCCGGTCTGGATTTACAACATATTTGTCTGCGTATATATGGCTACTTAAAGAGTATGTCTTTGCTGACTAAAGAACACGCTATATGCCTCATCTTTGTGAACTGATAAGTCACATTACGAAAATTCCACGTCTGCTTAGCTGCATGGTGAAGAACGTAATCAAGCTTTTAGTTAAGGTTTATAGACAGCGTTTGTATTTTCTCGGTCATAACGCGATTACTTCCCTAGTGGTGATTTGTGAACGAACAAATGAAGTGTTGTTTATCCCCTGGTAAAAGCTACCTAATGGAGATATAGAGCATCGAGCATAATACCTAGCGGCATTGCACAAATTGATTAAGTATATGATACTAGGGTCATGGTTGCTCCCCGCTCGTATTATTCTATATGAGACGTCGCGTGCACTATTAAATAGCTACTTAAATCTATTTCATCGTGGCCAGACCTGCCAAGGACGCTTATCCTGAACGCCGGGCAATGAAATGCTGCGCATGTTCTTGCCACGGGGCTGCCCACTGCAAGCAGTCGTTAGTCGGGATAGTTACGATTGGCGAAGGAAATGGGAGAGAGTCTCTTACAGAGGTTCGGTTCCTATAGCCAATGATGGTGTTAAATTGCGACCCTTACCTGTTCGATGTACCGTGCTATGTGACGTACCCTGACCTATGTTGGCGCGTGAGTAAGGCAGCTGTTGTGTGAGAATTGCCTAATATTCCCTTCTATACTGTTTTATGCTTCTAATAATACGACACGACGAAAACCGTAGTAAATTTGACTGGGTGCACATCAGAAATGGTAGAGTTGCGGTGACGGGATGGGCACCGGTGCCTACGGGATTTGACGGACCCGGGACCGGCGCGGAGCAGTCTGGATGTCATACGTAAGCACTCCTAAATACCGGCGATGACCACCCCTGTTCAACCTCCCTACCAGATCCTATGTAAGATTTCAGATCAATACGGGCCGAGAACGGTAAGACTATTAATAAGCCATCTCATGTTACTTAGTCCAAGGGAGCGGGAAGCAGGCAGCAGGCAGGTTTTTATCCAGTTAGGGCTGAGGTGAGATGGATCAAATGACACTACGGCCGACATTCACTACGTCTTCTACCAACCTGCATGCATGGGACTTTGGTCACGGGACATCAGCTGGAGTTTGTTTGGAGTCAAGCGTTATGGTACGCACGGCATGTTACAAAATGTCTGTGCTAACACGCCGAGTAAATCGTTGGCGGTGGGAGGGGCTCGGCGGGACAGGGATCGCTGTACTTCGTGATTGAATTTCGGGATCTGACCGTTGAAAAAAAAACTCTTCGGCATGTAGTACATTAGGATAGATGCTCGTTAGCTTGGCTGTCGTGATACCCTTCCCCGCTTCTCGTCCGGTCGGCTTTCGAAGGAGAGCAACTAAAGGCGGATTCAGAGACCCTGTTATATCGGAATAGGGAGTTAGAGACGAACAATACGTTCTAAACAAGCTGAGGGGAAGCGTCTTCATTAGAAGATGCAGCTTATATGCAGTAGATACGTAGTGCATAGAAGTAGTTCAGAACTACTTAGATCCTATGGTTCTCCCTTCTTACGAATATACGAATGAGATCCCTGCTGAGTCTTCGGTTTGACGATGGATGGACTAGTAGGCCAGCCACACACTCTCCCCAAGCCAAGCATTCTTTGCATTTCGTTGCCCCCACTCCTTTGCGGGGTGTGAAGTTCTGATCATCAGCCTTCGGATCGCGCAATGATAACGGTGTAAGCTCTTTGCTCTCATTGGGAGAAAAATGCCGAATTTGATGGCCGTAGACAGCACCTTACAGCGCTCCGCTACCCTGCTATCTCAGTAGCTAAGAATATCGGCGAAAATCCGTCGCTGTAACTCACGATAGTGAATCGTTATGTCCTGAAGAGAGGTACCTACCGAAATTACGTATAAGAGAGCGGGGGACTGACATGATACAGCTCTCCGCACTAGTCGGACCTCGTTACACGAAGGCAGAGCGGAATCTGGAGCAACTTGATGCAGCGACAGGCTCAAGCGCTAGCTGAGATGGGACTTTTGGACACTACACGTTACATATTTAGCGACAATCTTCTTCGGCACTTCGCTTCAAAGTGTGGGCTTCCTTTCGGTGAGGTTTAGCGGCTTGATTGATCAGCCTCTAGAACATTAACAGCTAGCCACTAGAAATAGTCTAGATACTGTTTAGGCATATAGTCCCGACATAGCCCTGCTGTAATCTACTAAAGTATGGTGGGCGTCGTGATTGTTGACTGACTCGCCGTAGGGTCTAGTGCGCACACTTGGTGGATCGTGGTAACGGGGGAATGTCCTGGTAACATGCATACTTATATTATTACTGTAATGGTACCTGTAATCCGGCGGTCTGGTATCTAAGCAAGACTGGAGCCAAGATGACGATAGCGCCCGTAGCAATTGGGTGAAGATTCACCGGTCTTTCCACATGAAGACGTTCGCACATATTGGGTGGGAAAGTCCGGTCACCAACTCGATATGCGTGACGAGGACCAAAAAGGGAAGAGAATACAGTAGGGTGAACGATCAGCTCATGTCTTTCCACCACGCGCTCAACTGGATGGACTTCACTCATGCCACTTGCATGTAGTAAAGGCTCTTTTAGTTCACACTAAGTACTAACACTAAAGCTCTTAATGGACCATAAACGTATTAGCACGAGGGATTACGACCTAAACCAGAAGTGAAACCTCCGAGGTGAAGACTCCGTTCTTTGCTCCAGGATAGGACTACCCCGGATTTTGAAGGCCGCTCCTGCCAGACTGACGTATTCCTTTTAATGTAAGAGGATATGGTAGCATTCAGCGCTGGCACTTTGATTCAAGAATGAAGGTTGCTGAGCGGGCCACTCTCTTTTCCTAAACTTAGGTGTGTCAGGGTAAAAGAGGGATGTTAGGCGTTGAGATTCTTGAGCAACGTGACAACAGTAGATATCAATAAGCCTGCCGAAGTATCATACGCGCTATAGAGTTTTTGTGTCTATAACATATAGTATAACTAGTGACTTGTTATATCGACCGCTTGTAGCCAATAAGGGGAGCGGAATGGTCTTTGACTCTGAGTTCCGAACTTGTGATATTGAGATTTTGGAGTGGTCTGGCTCTACAACACAAGACCCTAGAGAGTGGCTAGCGACTTCGCGAATTGTGGCGTAGTAGAAACAGTGCTTGTTAGTATTTATTTGCATGCATAGGCCAACGTACGGACGTATAATCGGATGTCTATGGTCCCTTGGAGAGCGACTTATTAGTGTATCGCTGCGTAACTCAGCCGCCATCGCTGAAGAGTTAAGACCTTCATGGCCAGTGGATTGGAAGCTGAGAGCGACGCGCTCCCCCACAACCCAGAGCTTTGGGCGCCAAGAATTGAGGGAGAGTGGCCGAGCGATCCGCCTGGGTGGATCAGGCAAATGTGTTTGTGAATCGAGTGGCTGGCGTGAGGTAGGGTGAGATTGCCGGCGGCGAGACGCATAGAGCTCTAGGTTAGTGGATTCGGGGTGAAGAGGGCCAAACAATAGTCCAACCAGTCGTGATACTGTCTGATAGTGATACATTGACGGAGCTTCAGCCTTCGGTGTCACGGGACTATGTAAAGGCTGACGGCGGCAAGTAAGCGCTTATTAGTTATCATAGAACTTGAAACTAGGCGATCGCCAAGGAAAAATTACGGAGATATCGCTAGGCCGGTTGATGCCATGCTATCTTCAGCTGTCGCTGCGGGCGGCTGAAAGCCACACTTATCTTGGACGAAAAAGCTAACTAGCTATTATGATCTCTGGAGGCAAGCAGAATTTTATCATTTTCAGACCATTGGGAATGCGAATGTGATGATAGCTCCCTTGCCAAGCAATTGCTTTAGGACCTATTCCTATTTGATGCGGCACATCTACCGAGGTAATGTGTTAGCCATAGGCAGAACCATAGCAGAACCGTAGGCACAGTCAATCGCAACCTCATAAATTTGCCAGTCGCGTGGCAACGCCGGAAAGGGTGCCTGTAACACGACGCTACCAGGTCGCAGGCAGTGCGGACGTTGTTTGCAATCAATAATGCGGTGGCCAACCAAGCCTTCGTGTTAGTGTGATAGATCTGCGCCGAAGGGAAGTATAATGCGCATTTGAAGCCCCTGACGTGCCATTTGGGATGCTCCGGGCAAGAAAAGCAGGAAAGGGGCTGCATGTCGCCTCAATCCGGATGGTTGCGGTCAACCAATACTAACCAATCCCTCGGCGTCGACGCCTATCGTGGTGTACCAGGACGCGCACTGCTCAGCCATGATATACAGTGGCAACGCGGATCCATTATTGGGGGAGGATGCAGCAAGCAGGTTGACGGCTACTTAGGTACGTCTCGATGGCCGGTATTTTCATAGGGCGGTTGGCTGGGCACGCAGACGCTGGACGGGTAATATGCCTTGATCCGACAGGCGTTCAGCCTTGTAGGGTGATGGTGCAGATTGCCTCTTAGGTCGAGCATTGTCGCACGCCAAGCCTTCAGCACACCCATTATTTAGGACTCAGCAACTATCATTTGGCCCGATATGGCGCACCTGACGGACGACCGAACACCTGGCCACCATTACACTACAGATGGACAGCTAACCAAGTCCGTTTTTGTTTCAACCCTCTTATTCATTCTGTTGGGAGAAGGTTTTGTGATAGATATCGCAGCATTCGGCGTACACCTAGGGGTAGGGCTCGGACGAGAAGGCCCAGTTCATGAGCCTAGAATCTGCAACGTCAAATCGCACAGTATTGTTGGTACATATATCAAGTCGAGAGAGACGTATCCGACCAGCTCAGGCGGCCACTATATGCCAACTTGAGGAAGGTCAATCGGACATGATGGTGTGATATAGATAGGTATTGAATTGCCGACTGCTTGCTTTGGTAGGTAGCTGTTGGATTGGGAGCTTTCGTCAAGAAAGAGCCCCTGTAACTGTTATGGCAACCGGGCGAGCCCTACGAGCCCCATATACTACGGTTAAGGCTGTAGCCCGACCGCGCGCCCGCGTTAACCTAGATATAGTAATGATGGGGACGTGATGAGACAACAGCTCGGTCAAATCATAAGTTCTTTTGGCACGCAGAGCCCAGGAAGCATGCTCTTATACAGATGCATACATAATGTACGGTCTGCGTCAGTATGCGACCGGTGTACTAAGCAGGCCAAACCGGCAGCTCGTATTGCGACTTCATTAGACGTCACTTGTTGAGGTTTGGCTGAATCATTGTAATATTGAAAGGAAGCACCAGTTGGGGAATTAGTAGTTGGGCTGAGCAGACCGCATCCCCGGTTGTTGTGTTCTTTAGAACAGTAGCTTGTTTATGCAGTACGAAGCAAGGATTTACAACTAGGCGTAGGCGAGAGTCATTGCCACTGCTGAAGGTCTAGGCTGATTCTACTATGTTGATAACCTGAACAACAAGCAGTGACCTTGCTGAGTGAGTTTTGAGCGCCGCATTTATTCATGCTAGAGTTTAGAATCTTGGCTTGTGAGAGCGACGGCCCGTCTATGCCTTAGGATCTAAGTGCGGGCGCACGGAATATGCCATTTCGAGCGCTGGAAGACTGCCGAAATCAAGGATCTGTAGGGCCATGCCAGTACGTGGCTGGCGTCGATCCAATAGACGCCCGGGTCACGTATCCTGCTTCGCACAGTTGCTGGTACGGTGCTGCGTAGAGTTCCAGTCGATGTATTGATAGTAGGATATGATTTCAGGGGAGGGTGTTGTTTGACTGCCGGGCGTTATCCCGGATATGCCAGGGGCTGGGCTGTTGTATATACCCCCTGGGAGCGATCAGATTCGCACACGGTCCGCCCATGCTTGCATATCGCATATTCCCCCAACTTACACATAGTATATCATTCCAAGGAAATGACGAGTTTCGTGCGTTTTGAATCGCGGAGTTTCTGCGGAAGCGGCCGCCAAACGGCGATTGGTGAAACATTCGTGTTTTGACGACATCATCGCTAAAATATCTCCATCATAGCGCAGACCTTGCACAGTCGCGCATATGAATCAAGTCAAGAGCATCTTGTCCCTACCCCTACTTGTCGCGTTAAGTAAGAGGAGAAGTTAGACGAATCGGTGCCTCCAATTTTTATTCGGCCCTACGTAAGAATCGTGTCTCAGTGCACGTTTCGGGCGAGCTACTGTCCAGCATAGGTCACGATGACCAATCGCCGACTGCGAATTCATGGCCACTTGACAAACCCTTTGTCATATTTACGCTTGGGAATTCGTTATCCTGTTGTCGTCATCGCCCGCATCGCCGGTACTATTGAACGGCACAAGTACGCTTATATCCTACTGGCGGACGGTTTATGTAAGTGGGTTCTTATAGGAGGAGATTTCCGTGTAGTCCTCAAACACCATCGTAAAGGGTTCAAGACCCGGAGCTTCAAGCTCGGTGTTTCGGGAGTTGGGATGAGTTAGTACTAGCGTAAGGCTTAGACAACTAAATGTAACATCATGATCAGCGTTGCCCCAACACCTAGACCCTCATCGTGTGTTCGAGTGAAATAGCTCGGCTAATCTCCATATATACATTCGTCGGGTGACTGGAGACAGCAGTGAAGCGGGAGAAGATGGAAACCATTTAAGTGCTGGGATTTTCTCGATATGCCTCGTCTCTTTCTTGTTTAGGGAACTCATAACCGCCCTTTGGCCAGCATCTGGCCGCTGACGGCAGATACTTGGTACTACATGACAGAGTTTTTGTCACAGATGCACATGTGCGAACCAGTGGTTTAGAACATGATAATCCTGGACAACAAGTATCTGCTACATATTAGTTTGCCGAACGCTGGAATAAGTCAGTGAACAATCATTTTGTAAAAGTATGCTCCGATGCCCCGAACGGCGTCGACAAGTATTGTGGTGTTGATGATCGTGACAGAAATATATATATATATATATATGTCTAACGAGGGAATGCTGCTAGGGGTAGAATAGATACCCTTTCGCAAAAGAGCTATCTAATACTTGGTAAAAGAGACAATGAAACGAGCCCGTAATTACCTAATATAGTGGCTGGCGGGCTTAACTTTTTCTAACCTTGAAAGTGCCTCGTTACCTACCGTAAGGAGATTACTGCGCGATTTCAGCACGCTTTGTTGTGTCTGTACATCACACATTTATCTAAATTACTACCACTCTACATCATGTATGTAGGGCTGGCGAGGGCTGGGAACCCGCCCGCACAAGTCGTATCAAAATTAGGGCCGTGCTCGACAAAGTGCTTTGCGCTAGTCTCCATTGGTATCGATCTCGTGGTACTCGAGGCGATGTAATAATAAACGTTTAGTCCCACTCATATATTTACCGCTAGCACTACTAAACGTTAATTATTACACCGCCTCGGTACTATCCCACCGCCTCTACTAGTATTTCTCGCTCTTGGCGTCTAATGCCAACTCTAACCCTTTCTGTCGACTCAGCAACCGAAGAGCCAATGGTGTGGGCGGAATTGCTAGCCTGTCCCACAACCCTATAGGGCTGAGAAAGGGCTGGGGGGCTTCGCAAACGTTTCTTTTCCCCCCTTTTGAGCCACTTAAATCATGCCTGTGTAACTACTCGGGCACTGTGGGATGCGTCATGCTAGGCTTCGTGATCTTGTATGCCGAACGCTGCTCCGCAAACAGAAAACAAGTAGTACAAGCAGCAACCCAAGAGCCGGATACCACAGTAAACCTCGCAGACAATTACAAATTCCCCAGTGTTCAATCGTGCACTTTGGAGACTTCCTTCCCAATCAGTATATATTGTTGGTGCGATACTGCCCGAATCTTGGCTATAAGACAGTTGGAGTAGTGCGGGAACCAGAGAATACGATCGATACACGGCTTGGTTGCCGTTAGTGCCAACTCAAGATGCACCTTGCGCCTTGGTCTCGGCTATAAGCGAGACGTAGAGGAATACCCCGAATGCCGTCAGTCAGGAGCCAAAATTGTACTTACATATCGCACATACTGGCTTCTAGTACTCGTTTCGATGCGCTAAGACTGCGAAATCTGTTTGCAAACAGGTATTGGCGGGGTTTACAAAACTAATGCCTAGTAGTCTTGTTATGTAATATTCCTGGATCACCTACAGTCGACGTTCCACGGGACCGAGCTTACGGAGCTTTCACTAGGCTAGTCATTTTGGTGGTGAGATTTTTTATATATCGCGGTCCGACTAGTCATAAATGCTGACCTTGGGCTTACCAACAACCTTGACCATCAAATACCTCTCGGCTTTACTTCATTGCTTCCTACCTACCAAGTACTATATCCAGTTAGACCGCTACAGTCCAGATAACCGCTGAATGGAACGATAAACACCTGATATACGCCAAGTCCACTTGCTTACTCAGTACTTGGTTCAATTGACATCTTACGCTCCTAGTACGTCACTGTGGACGGACTATACCTACTTGGTGCAAGTCGAATACTGTACGTTAGCGATCATTGCTACCGGCTTTCATCTTTTACAGTCTCGGTGGTCGAGATGGGGGTTTCGATCATCAATTGGAACATTTACTTTGGCACGCATATGTAGTGTATTAGTTTGAATGGCAAGAAAAGAGAGCCTAGATAGCGTACAATAGATTTGCATCTCCCGGCATGCCCTTTATGTAGGGCGGACTTCGGCAGTACTACTATACACGTCCGCATATACCACACCCCCCTGATCGTGAGAGCGAGACAGTTGACTAAGACGGTTCCAGAGGCCGGGAGACATTGTTGGGACACCAAGACATACCTAACTCAGTATGCTTAGGGTCCTATTCTGCTGCCGGTAGTTCTGACAAGGCTGTTATTGAGTGTAGTGCAGCAGGAGAGCCAGAATATGGCATGGGCGGGACGCCTTAGGGAGTGTCAAAGACGTAAGGCTATATACATCAGGACTAAGAGTAGAAACGCATCTATCTGTATGAGCGCCTCAGTATTCTCTGTTCAATTTGCGACATTCGACCGAGACGCATATTTCAACTAGCCATCTTGCCAGACTTGCTCCTACATAGTCCTTATCTTAGGAGTACGTGGGCATACGACCAGCCAAGCATGCCCGAACCTGGAAATAGTCAACATGACAACTTGACAAGAATGCATTGAGTTTTGCTGAGAGCTAATGTAGAAAGTGCGAGGGAGTGGCATTTCGAGCAGCACGGCTATACGCTACAGCTATAGTGTATATGACGTTTAATTATATACTGGTTAGTATTACACCATCTCTAGGTATCTGATGTTGAAATTGTACTTAGCCCTGATAAGAAAGCTAATGCCACAGCGTGCTCTTCTGAGCTTCACCCAATTCCCGCACCCTCATTCCGCGTGACCTTGATGTAAAAAGTAATCTTCGTGTTAGCATACCGTAGAGCACATCCTACTACCCTATGTCACCTGAGAGTGAAGTGATAGGTTGTCGGAAATTTGGTGTTTGAGGCGTTCACCATCTATACGTACTGTTGAGCGTACCTATTCCGTGAGACGGCGTGAAACGGGAGACGACTTACTAAGTCGGTACCTTAGAGACATGATCTGAAAGTGTCGTTAACGGGCAAATATCACGATAGCATGGATGCGAAATCGCGTAGGTCTGAAGCAAGCTACGCTACATGGTGCCGGAGTGTATACTACACTAGGGGTAGAGGCAAGCCGTGTGTGTACTTTCGAAGGAGAGTAATAAGTACAGGTGGAACGCAGAGCATGCTGGGATGTTTGTCGTTGACCGAGTTTACACCAACTGCAGTGTGTACTTGAGTACATGGGTACTTTATAAGCCTAAGTCGGTGTACGCATGTACGCAGTCAGGTAGCAGGAGGTACCTACCACCGGGGGCGTGGTGTAGAGGCCTGCACTAGCACGTACTTGGCAAGACACTAGGCGTACACCCTCCCCGCTCTGAAATATTTGTCGACATACCAGGGTCGTTGCTCCCTGTCAATGTCGAATTCAGTACGTCTTGTAGAGGTACCAGCTGCCGCCAGCATGCCCATGTACCACAACCCCTGCGCGTAAATCCACAACCCGCGACCCAAACCCCCTGTAGGGAGGGTAGACGCTAGCAGCAACCCTGCCGTTTCCCAAAGGGCTGAAGAAGGGATCCACGCCCACCCACCCATTACATTCCCATAGGGCAGACACAGCACCCTACTAGCAAGGTGCAGGTCAGGACAACCAGCCCAGAAACCAGCCTATGACCTGCTAGTAGCCAAGTACCTCCTCGCACCCCAGCGACACTACCTGCATAGGGCAATAGTGTCGACCTACCCGTGTACTATACCTACCCTTATTTACCTACCTTCCTACCGACCCAACCTACCTGATAAACTTGCTCTGCCTCTCGTCCTCGCCCCTCCAACTGTGGCCGTATTGATCTGTCTCAGTTGTTCTCCGTGGACCTAGAGGGAGGATTTTCTTCGACATAAGGCTCATGGTTGACCCAAGTCGGCGCTGTTGATCTCGTCGCAAAGAAAAACAAAAACTTTACACCGAGACCGCCCTGTTCGCGTAGACGTCGTCACGCCTGAGCTCCCTGTCCTCGTCCTCGGCTCGACTTCGTACGCCCGCGCCTGGAGACAGTAGACAGGCCAGTAGACAGGCCCATGTTGGAGTCGCCACGGGACGTCTTCAACCTCATTGTCTTCCCTACCGCACGCCGCCCGCTCCGGTCCCGCTATCCAGTACTGTCTGTGTCGCTGCTTGCATAGTTGACGCTTGTCGGGGGTTTCAAGAGGCCCAATTGCCATTGCCACCGCGGCCGCCAACTTGATAGCATATCTGCTATATCTATCCGCCTTCGCCGCTCCCCTGTGCCTCCCGAACTTCGATGATACCTCCTGTGTACCGGTCTGCCACCTTGAGTTACTCCGAGCCAGGTCTAGTCTAGATACACTACAGCCACAATCTGGCGAGCCGTCTTGACCGGTCCTCCCTAATAATGACGTTTTCTGTCACCTCAGCTCAACAGTAACCAACGGCTCCCTTGCGCGAGTCTCTCTACTGCTAACTTCTAACTTGGTGGTTTAACAGCGGCTACTCTGTCCCCCACTTGCCACTGCTGTCTCGTCAACTGCTTTTGAGCTCAGTCTCGAGATATCTGCCGGGCAACAAGCCATCGCCACAAGCATCTAAGCCTCCTGGTCGCTCAGTTCGTTTTCATTCCATGATTTGCAACCACTTGCGCCAACAGTTGCCTTTCCTGGCCGCACACATCTTACCCAGTAGTGCTTCCCTTAGACTACCCTCAGGTAGCCGCGATTCAGCGTGAGAGGTCCTCCAGTGGCGCACATTTAGCAAGCCATATGATTCTGTGAGGGTTAATTACTTCCCCCCGAAGAAGAAAGAAACATAATGGAGATTCCTTCACGATACTCCCCCCGGGAACCGGGAGGGCCCCCGCCTGCTATATATATCGAAGAATCCGGCCGGTTCGATAGGTCTGGCCGCTTTGGTCACCCACGACCTCAGGCATCCAACTTCTCTCCCTCCTCCATACCTATGTCAATACCAAATAATCGTCGAATCGCAGAGGACGATGCTCCGCCTCCATTGCCACCTCCCAAATATTTACCTGGCATGGGACTTCCCGGACCACCAAGCCATGATCGGATTCCTTCTATTGATTCAAACGCCAGCTGGGAAGGTACAAGACGTGATGATGAAAGTGATCCTTTACGTTTCAGGAAACAGGAGGTTGGCCGGTCGCGCCACAGAGACGAGGGTTATCATAGTATGAACTCGACTTTTTCGTCAATTGGGTACGTGGATAGATGGTCCCTATTGGCCGCCTATACTTTCTGGAATATCACACCGTATCAGCTAACGTTAGACGTCACAGTTCTCAGGACTCGTTGCCAAAAAAACTCTTCATGTCTCACAACCTTTGCCAGTTCAACAAGTCTGCAGCGAGCGACTACGACAGCCATCTACTGAAAAAGTTAGATTCACGTCGAGTCTTTGACAATCGCTCTCCCCCTCATCGATCTGGACTGGCTATGTCTTTAGATCAGAGCAGACCTGACCCCCCTCGTCATCCTAATGTCCCCCAGCTGTCTTTACCTGTCCGTCTGAATAATCACCCATCGATAGATTCTTCCAGTCGGTTCGCAGATCCGCCCATGCACATCACAACAACGACAACGTCACCACGTACTGCGCCGTACTACCAAGCCAGTGGTTCTGAATATCGCTCGCCAGTTGAATTAGCAGACCTAGACCGTTCGCCACGTTACAGAGCCAAGCGGAACAACAGCGACGATGCTACTATGTCAATACATAGCGGCTACGACAATATGGAGGACACAGATTTCCCAATGGAGGAAACGTCGGGGATTAGAAGGCTACGTATTGATGATCCTCTTGGGAGGCCAGATTTTCAAGCTGTTGGGCAGAAAAGGCGTGCCTCATCACCACCGGGTGGAGATAGTCCACCACAAGGACCAATGAGTTCGAACGACCCTACAAGGCGTCGCGACGGTGTTGGAAGGGGATCTCCAGCTCCACGACTGAGCCTAGTTCCTCCGAGCTCGCTGTCAACAGTATCATCCGCCGGGCGTAGTGCGTCATATGTTTCAACGGCATCCCTCAATACGAGTATATCGAGCCTGACCTCATTTGGGGGCAGATCTCCCAGCGGACTATCATCGGGAGGCTTATCCCCAGTGGATATGATGGCCAACTCGCCTTACACCACACCCATATCGCTCGGTCCGTCTTCATGTACTCCCTTTAGTCGCGCTCCTCATCAGCGGAACATCAGCAACGAAAATAGGCAACTTGCGTCGCCTCGTAAAGTTGTCGAAGTCCCGAAAGCTACCATTTCAAAGTTACAAGGAGGATTTCTTATGTGTGAATGCTGCCCCAAAAAGCCCAAGAAATTTGAGACGCCTGAGGAACTGAGGTGGGTTCACTTTGTCAGTAAAACTTTTCGTGGCGTATATTTCTGACGTGTATCAATCTTAGTGCACATGAAGCTGAAAAGCAATATGAGTGCTCGTTCTGTGGCAACCGCTTCAAGAACAAGAACGAGGCCGAACGTCACCAGAACAGTTTGCATGTAAGGCGACATAGCTGGTCCTGCTCCGCCCTTCTCATGTCGGGCTTGGATAGAGCTTTTCATGAGAGTGCCAATAGGCCCGGCGAAGCCGACACGTGCGGTTACTGCGGTGAGGATTTCGGACGCAGTGGCGGAGCTGCACAAGCGCGGCACGCAACTGAGCGCGACTGGGATATGCGATTGAAGCATCTACAGGAAGCACATAAATTTCGGGAATGCAATTCGAGCAAGAAGTTCTATAGGGCGGATCATTTCCGACAGCATCTCAAGCATAGCCACGCCGGCACAAGCGGGAAGTGGACTAATATGTTAGAGAACGCCTGTATGCTGGATGAAGAACCACCGCAACCTCCACGGTGAGCAAGCGGGTTGAATTGCAGTAACCGCTGTTGGATGGGTCATTAGCTGGCAACCATAACGCGACTCAGCGGCACCGATGTTCGATCAAAGGCTCGTCTTATTTTAAGTACTCGCGGCAAGCTACTTGATCCATTGCCGTCAACAAATCACGCCGTTCATCACATTGCCCGCAAGTGTTCCTTCTGCACTTTGGGCGCAATGTGCTGACCGCCGTTGGCAGCAGATGCTGGATGCACGTCCGGGCCCCACCCCTCGGACCATGGACTGTAAATGGTCCTTTTACGAGCAGCGCTGCTTGCTGACGGCAAGCCTTCTCCTCGAACGGCTCTGGTCGGGTTGTCACTATAACGAATGCTCAGGAGTTCAAAGCCCATCACAGATTTTCCCATCCATAAAAGTGACCTGTATCAGTCATTTTAAACTGCTAGTACCCCCCTAGAAGCGGGAGTAACTGCGAGTGGCCTAGGAGAACCAGAATTTGGGAAGCAGGGTCAACCAGGTTACGATATCGTTGCTTGACCTGCTGCTCCGAGCCAAATTATAACGAATAAGCTGACTTGCTGACAAAATGCGTTCGGGGTCTTGCGCAATGTTTACAACTTTCGCTTTTCTATTTAGCCTTATCCATCTTAGGACAAGCTACATGCGAACACAGGAGCATCGGACCGGCCTTAGATCTGGAAATACCTTAACGAAGATATGTATCTCATCTGTTTATCATGATTGGCATTTTTGTCCCGGGACGGTATTGTCTCGGCGCATAGCGAAACGACACAATTGATTCTAAGAATACCCACAGGGGCGGTGAGGAGAAATAACGAAAATGCGACGGATTATATAGTGCTACCATACCTGTAGCGAACATGTCGCTGCAGGCTAGGCAGGTATATTGAAGGGTGGAAGTGTCAATCTCCAGCGTCTGAAGCCATTGTCCCGCGCGAAGGAGAAACAACGATGGTTGCTTGGAAATTATGAGAAAACTATTGCATCTGTGTATATTCAAAAGAGTTCAACACCACAATCACTGTCATGAAGCCTTTATCGATTTAATACGTACGTTTGGAGCAAGGCACGCTTTTGTGCAGTTGCTGGTGTGAAACGACGCTGTGTGCCTACTTACCTCTACGTAGGTAGCTATCCAGATAGGTACTTAAGTAGGCAACTGACTAACTGCAAGTGGAAGGCCATACCGAAACAAGTTGGATAGACACGGATAAGTGGGGATAATAGAGGGGTAGGCCAGAATAATGCCCGCTCACGTGATTCAGCCCTGTACTGTTGATAACGGATAAGCACAGATTGGGTCTAACTGCCAAGCATTTTACAGAGGTACTACTACGTAACGCACCTACTTACATGTGGCTAAGAACGAAGTACCAGCTGTTGAAGGGGCTTGCCGCTACTCCTCCGTCTCTCACATACCACACTACCTACGCAGAAATCTACCGTGCATTCATCCATCCTCAGGACGCATGTCATCTCCAACAACCTTGATATCACTCTGACCAACAAACCACCTCCTAACTACGGACTTCCGCTGTTTCCACAACCTAAGAAAAGTATGTCAAGTCTTTCGAGGATACCAGGCGATGACAATTTGTTTGTTGGAGGGTAACTACCTACCCGTCTTTCTTGTTCGTTCCCTTCAGTCTCGCCAACGAGACCCGCTAACAGGGTCGGCAGAATCTGGGTCTTGAACATAGAGTCTTACAGAAATCAGCTCTATGAGAACGGGATTACACACGTACTGTCTGTCATACAGTTCTCCTTTGAAAAATGGGGCGAAGAGGCTAAACGCTTCAAGCACATGAGCATCGACATAGACGATGATGAGTCATCAGATATCCTTGTTCGCTTTTCTGCAGCCGTGCGCTTTATTGACAACGGACTACACCCGCAAGGATCCGAGGCGGGAGGAGATGAAGCTACGGCGACCTCAGCCTCATCGCCTAAGAATGGTGTCTATGTCCACTGTGCGATGGGCAAATCCCGTTCGGTAAGCTGCGCGACTGCTTACCTCTTATACAAATATCCGCATCGCTTTGGTGGCAAGCAGTTCGTGGAGTCACCCGCCTCAACCGAGCGGCGGCGCAATACAGCCAAGCAAGCTGTCCAGAGCGCATTGAAATGCGTTCGTGAGGGCCGGCCCGGCGCGGAGCCTAATCCAGGCTTCATGCGTCAGCTTGAGCTTTGGTGGGAAATGGGTTGCCCAGCCGATGATGATGGCGCTGTAGAGCGCCATCCCATTTACCAGAAATGGCTCTATGATGGGATGCTTCAGGAAGCTCGGGATATGAGGATGGCGCCCGACACCGAGATGATCCGCTTCGAAGACGAGGTGCGTGTGGAGGAGAAAGGACAAGAGAATGCTACGGTAATACGGAATGGCGGGAAGGAAGTCCGTTGCAAAAAGTGCAGACGCACTCTTGCCACTCCTAATTTCCTCGTATCCCATACTCCGACCGGGCAGTCAGCCAGTTCTAATTGTGCTCATATTTTCATCGACACACTCTCCTGGATGCGGCCTATGCTTGAAGAGGGCGCCCTTGATGGCCGGTTGGTATGTCCGAACCCTAAATGCGGTGCTACCGTTGGCCGGTTCGCCTGGCAAGGACTGCAGTGCACCTGTAAGCAGTGGGTAGTGCCGGCATTCTCTTTGAACCGAAGCCGCGTAGACGAAGTGGGTTCACGGCCCGTTGACTCTTCAGCGATTCGTATGCCTCCGGGGCGAAACGGCAGCTTGTAGGAGTTGGCCAGTCGCTCGACCGGACGCCTATCCCTCTGGCAAGGTTAAAGAGTTCCGCCAATACCTCTGGTCTTGCTCGTTACGAACTGCTATCCGAAAACAGCCCAAGGGACGGCTCTTGGATTTTTCTAGAAGCCGGCAATAAGGGTAGCCAGGATTTGCAGGGGTGGGATGTCGCACACATGAATAAGCATCGTGACAGCTTCGTCAATAAGCTTATTTCCCCAGCTAAGCAAGCCACGGATCGTAGGAATGCGTCCATTCCCTACAAGGCAACGGATCGGTCTTATTAGGTCTAAACCCCTTGACCGCCGCCGCTATTGAACGAAAATATACGTAGCGTACATGACAACCGCGAAGGAGCTGATTGCTTGCTCTAGTCAGGGATCTGTTCACCTCCCGTAGGCTGATGATGCATGACGGTCCCTACCTAACCTATCTCGACGAGCGGGAAAAACGGCGTACGCCGCCCGCGTGAGCTATCGTAAACATCGTCCTCCCTAGCATGTACAGTATCGACCCAGTGTACCACCAGATTCCAAATCATTATTAAACTCAATCTTCCTCTAATAACCCTGCATGTGTCTTATACGCTTCACTTGCTGCGCCAGTGTGTGTGCACTCTCGAAAATTGAATGACGACCCTGGAGATCCTTAATACTGCGATCCCTTCCTGGGGCTTACACTAATGGTTTGGTTAGCTTGCTCCTTCGTTAGCTTACACCACCATAAGGCGATAAGCCAAAGAGATCACAAGTCAGATTTCTGTGAAGCTACAATTAGCCTCATTATGCCCCTTCCTAAGAGCCACAGTCAGATCTAACCCTAGTTATGCCCTGCCCGGCTCCAATCCGGTCAGGCTGATCTATCTATCTACACCAATATGCGCAGGCATTCAGAGTATCGATACAAGCTTATTAAGGATACACATGGCCCTTTTCAGACATCTTTCTTCATGCCTCCCTCGTTGCATGTGGGAATCGCTGCGCCAGATAGGATGGGATAGACACCACCGGGTTCTGAAGCACATGCCGTGCCATAGGTATTTGACAAGGGTTTTGCTTCGACCGCTCGACGGAATCATATCCCTTTGGCCGGACACGCAACGGTGCCCGCAACCGAAGACGGCATGTCCGGACACTTTGCTAGTGTCTGTAACAAGCAACCAAGCAGTCTGTCATGCACGGTGTGTGCATTGCAGCAAGCAGTTGGCTGTTTCCTAATAACCTTCTTTGTTGGCTCCGTGCCGCGCTCCAACGTCACTTACCCCGGGATTGCAATGGCAGACCTACCAGAAGCCTGCAAGTATGGTCCCAATCCAATGCTATCCTTGGGTACAGTCTTGTATGGTAAGAAGAAAAATAAGCATGCGCAACATACCTACATATCTGCTGATTGGTAATATACTGCAGTATGAATAATACTTACTGTTAAATCAATATCGTGGGTAGAGCTGTAGATGTAAAAAGAATCCCGCGGAAGTCCAGTCGCGTGGCGTTGTTTGCATGACATTGGCAATTCCCTCACCGTCGTCCGCTCAGTTGGGGGTCGACCGATTGGAAGACTTGCGCTACAGTAGCTCGGCTCCGACAGAGAGACGGACAAGTAGATAGATCATCGTAACTACATATAGTAAACTAGCTAGAACGATATCGCATCGCGTTGTTTCTTCAGCAGTAGCCTCGATTTCCGAGAGATGTGTGAGCGTGCACTGCTTGGCCTCAGCTAAAACGTGCCTAAGTTAGAGGCTTCAATATATATACATATATGGTAGCGAACAAGCATTTAATATAATTGAAAGCTAGCAGAGCTTTTAATCATAGTAAACGAACACACACTACTTTGAAATATAAGTTCGGGATACGAGATGTTCAGCTTTTTCGGTGTAGAAGAAGCTTCTCAATAACAGCTTTGTTCATTTCGATTACTGTAGGTGGGTGTAGCTAGTAGCTAGGTAGGTATTCGCGAAGACAGACCAGGGTCTTTAATTGTTTTCTTCTCCTCCAGCAATACAGCCCTATTCCGTTCCGCTCCGCTCGCCCTATTTATGCATCCATTCTCGTCCCCTGTCGCCGCGTCGGTTCGTGACAGGTAACGCTGCGTAAGTAGCGTGGTGCCGTGTCATGTCTTATCGTGTATTGTACTTGTATAGATGAGTACCTACAGATCCGAGCAATACATCCTTCCAATCAATTGATGTAAGAAGAATTTGGAGCTGTGGCGATAATAGACTGCATCTTTGCTCTGTGAGAGAGAGAGAAAGAAAAGAAAAGTAGAGTATATACTTGCGTAAGTGGGTTTATAACGTACGAATGACACCGAAAAATAATACGCATTACCAACCAGTTCATTCGTTCTTTATTCCTCCCCTCTCCTCCCCCACTCTCCGTTCTCGCGTGCGACTATATACTACATAGACCACTTAGTTAGAAGGAGGATAGACTAAGTAGGTATATTCGTCCATTCTATTACCTCCTTCGCCATCTTCTAGAAGAACCTGAGACGAAGCCAGAAGCGACAGAGACGTTCTAGTGTAGGCTTCGAATCCCGGACCTAAGGGCTTGTCGATGTAACACGCCACAGACGCATTCCTTCGATACCCCTCCTCCTTTTTCTTCTTTTGCTCTTTTGCGATTGCTCCTATGACGACAGGGCAGGAAGGACAGGGTCAAGGTAGGTAAGTTAAGTGTGGTATGGTGTACATTGGCAGCGTACACCACTAAGTAGAGAGTATACCAAGCCAACGGTAACGCTGTCGCATTTTAGCGGAACCCGGGGTCCTTGCTAGCCACCTTAGTAGATACAGTCCGTGAGAAGCTAGCCGTGACACTACACTGACTGTTCATCTACGGGCGTGTTCTAGTGTTGCAGTACTATACGACTATGCTACGAGGGAGGTAAAGCTTTTTCTACCTAGCTCTAGGTAGTCTTCTTACTAGGTTAATACAATTTTATATGGCGTAGGGTTAGTCATGTCGTTATAAATATAGCGTGGGTATATTATGCGTAACCATATTGTTGGTAGGTAGTGTACACCATCCAGGGCTTGTCGCTAGTTTGTCGCTAGCTAAAGCAGAACTTTCGGAGTTACCAATTACAGACTTGAAGCCTACTCGAGACCAGTTCCCCTACAATATACTCCATAAGAAGGTGACAGCTTTGGGATCAACTTCAAAAACAATCACCGAACGTGAAATATACATGTTACACGAGGCATGGATAGCTAAATGAGGCAAGCTAGGTCAGTAAGTAACGTTGTTACTGGTTGGTTCGGTACCCAAGTATTAATTAAATCAGGTCACCGCGCGTTCTTACTGTCCCCCGCGACGAACAAGTCCTATTTGTCATTTCTCTCGCCTACGAGCGCAAAGGGGAGGATGACGATGACTGGGCCAAACTAGACTGTAGCGTAACGGGATGGATGTGTTTAGCGTAATGCACACCACTACTCAAGATTTCTCACTCGTTTATCTCTCAGCTCAGCTCGATCCTACCTGGGTAGCATGAACTATAGGCTTATAGTATATGGTGTATATATGGCATATATACTGCCTATAATAGGTGGTATTGGTAAAGGATGAAGGATGGATGTAAGTAGGTTAGGGAACTTGATGCGACTGGGACCAGGTAAGAAGGATGAAGGAAGGGGTTAAGTAGGTGGTGTTGCATGAATTGGTAAGACGAGAATACCTACATATGTATACAAGCAGCGCATTCTACCCTAGACCGGTGTGAGGGAAGTTACACAACGTTTCCTTCAAATGAGCTAGGAGAAAACAGTGAAATAAGATACATAGAAAGAAGGTCGGGGAGATGTATCCCTACCGAGGAGAAGGGAGCCGGTAGGAAAACCCCCATACAAGTACAAGATGGCGCCCACCTCAGAAAAGGCAAGGGCTTATAGCGAATACGCCGCAGAGTAAATACGCATACGCAGTATTAGGTAGACTAGACCGGTATGTGGGGAGGAAGACCAGGGACACAACTCATTGCTACGATACAAAGCGCAGCTTCACGTAGGTGGTACAGGTACGAAGTGGCTCCGCATCGCTTTATACTCACCTACCTACATCTACCTATGAAGAGTATCTATCTCCGAGCCGTCAATCAATCATATGAACTACTCACTTACAGATCTCTCGGTATTGGTGCCCAATCTAATAATACAGTAGATATAGGTACTTAAGGTATATCGGTGTAGATGATTCGATGTCCACAGACAGCGAGATGCACCAGGGAGACAATATTATGCCGGTGATGGACCAACAGTTATTTTGTTTCCCTGGCAGGCCGCCGAGGAATACTCACGAACCTAAACCCGGTCCCCGACTCCGAAACGCACCGGAGATTTTCGCCTCGGTATGCGCGGCGCGCGGTAACCGAGTGAAACAGCCGAACCTACACTACCTGTTCCAGACGACACTATCTATCGGTTATCTCGACTTACATGGGATAGACTACATACGGCACATCCATCTGCCAACGCTGCAACACACGTGCATGCGCTATGTAACTGCGTCTCTGCCCTAAGTAGCATAGCTAGCTGGCTAGCCTAGCTATCCGTACGAAAAACGTCAAACACGCCGTATCCTTTCTTAGTTCCTAGCATCGATCTTCGGTCACGGGAGCCAGAGTCTGGGGCGGCCCCCCGGGTTCCATGATGATTTCTTACATAATAAGGCTGGGGTCTTGTACCGTGCATCGGGTATGCAGACGTGCAGTAGTGAACGTACGATTTCGGAAAGTCTGGCGGGGGTGATTGTTGTCGTTGAGCGGATGATATATGCATGCCAGATGGGAGAGGGAGGAGCTGGATCACGTTTGTCACAGGAAAACGTCCTTCGCGACAGTTTCCCGCGACTATGGTAGATGGGGTGTGGCCCGATGAAGAGTTGTCGCATGTACTACGTACTAGTACCGTTTCAGTAAAACTACAGCATGTGTGCCATTCAGATGCTCGAATGGTATCTGGGGTCTGCCTGGTAGGTGACGGTTGATCGGTGACCTATGTAAGCATGTATAAGTAGCTACTCACGCAGTTAGCATGATATGCTTACATGCCAAGGCAACAGATACGCCTTACTTGCTGAGTGGCCGTCTATCAGGGTTAATTAGCCAGTCACTACTTGATATTAAAGTCTAGGCGTCGGTGTAAGTAGCCGGATACAAGCGTGATACTTGCATCTGAGATGGCTAGATTGTCTAGTGTACATGTCCGAGACTATGGGGAGGGAATATGGACTTCCAATCAAGTCGGATTCCTCCAAGGGATCTCGGTACGGGGCTAAGCGTTGAACCGAATGCGAGCACTGGTGAACAGATCTACACCAGCCGGAAGCGCCAAGTCCAGCACTCTTCTGACAGGTAGAAGATTTGTTGATCCGAAAATGCGCTTTGAGAGCGTAGGTAGGGAGCATTGCCGAGAGTACGAGCTGCGGTACAGACTGCTGAGCCAATATCTAGGTGAAGGCCGAGTTCTCGCCGATCCAGGAATATCCAGCAGTCGGGCAATTCATGGCCTAGAGCTAGCCGTGTCTCGAAGTCATCCAATGAGATAAAGGATGTCATCAGCCAATACGATGAGTATCCTTATGGTGGCACCTATCAGAAAGAGATTTGTAAAGTAAGCCTGACATGACTTTTGCTGTGTGCCCCGAGGATTTTCCAACTGCCAGCCAATCCAATTCTGATATTGCGAATAATACGCCTTTGCATTCGCCTTTTTCTTCCAACCCTCTCGGAGAATTAGTAAGACAAAGCAGGAGCTGGAAGTCTGTTGGCCAACTACACCCTCTATTCGCCAGAATTATCAAGTTATTGAGCCCGTCACGGCCCGATGATAATTGGGTCACTTCTAAGCTGCCGTATTACCTTCCACCCCTCCAGGAAGACTGACAGCTCTAGGCGAGGCCTGCATATGAGATTGAGGCAATAGCCGGGTGTTATAATGTCCCATGACGCTTTCCCAGAGAACCCATTGGCCAGTCCTACTAGTAGAGTTATGCTAATTAGCTGATCATGAGCATCTATCACCAATCAGTCGCATGGCTAAGTTATTCTGACGCTGGATATAAAACCGAGAGCTCGGTGGTAGATCTGCCCTTATATTGAGCTCCGCCAGTCGGAATGGATTGATGGCGTCAGGCTCTTCTTATCGTAATACTATGGCCTGTCTCGCCCGTGCTTCATATTGGCAATGGCGCAGGATGACGCAGCACCCATGAACTTGGAGCTTCGTTCACGTGATAGAACAGCTATCGTCCAACACCTGATAACATATTAGGCGGCTGGAGAAGGACATATTGGGAAGGGCGCAATCCTTTCCGTGCGGTCCGGGCCATCCGGTACCAAGGTGATTAAGTCTACGGACCAAGATTGCCAGTTTCGTTTCGTGGAGATTACGTCTTGCCTGTTATGATAGGCTGTCATCATTGTCGTTGACGACGGAGAGAGACTACACACGGTGTAAGCAATTTGTCTTACCATCATCAGAGCACACTGGGATCTAGCCATTTCAAGGTTGAACTTGCACGAAACGTGCTGGGAAAAGCCGGCGCTCAGAAACTCCGCCGACGTCTGTGGTGCATATGCAGCCTTGTGAGTTTAAGGGATCGTCTACTTGGTGAAAAGGCAGCGTACAAGCGGAGCCCGACTGAATCGAACCTTGCAGCGCAGTGCCGATCCCGTAACTCGGGCCTACCCTGGTCTTTCGTCCATGTGGATCGGAGCTATCCCGGCCTCAACAATGTGTAACGTTCCGTGTCACGGCCACTTGTCGCCGATGTGGGATACTCTGTTTTGCAGAGCAGAGGCGCCTCGGGGCGGCTATTGGATTAAGAAGGGGGCATGGGAAGGGCAGCTTACCAAGCGCAGGGCTAGGCGATCGAATGGTTACATTGCGTTTTTTAATGAGTGGCTGGACTAGCTGAGAGCTGTGTCACAATAATACCACTGCCCTTTCTAGAATGATTTATCCGGCGGTGTATCAATACGAAGGTACAGAATCTGCAGCGCGCCCTCTTGTATTTCGACTCCTTCAAGCTACTTGCCGTGCAGCTGCTAGGTAGATGACATTCTGCATATCGGTCGCTTGCTCAACATTTTCAACAAGGAATCTCACCCTCCCTATGCTATGTTGGGTCTCATTGCATCAGGAGCGAAACGGTGCAGGCGCGCCTAACGCCATAGTGATTAGCGATGGATTTGTTACATTGCTCGCGGAGATGAACTTGGGAGATTTATTATTGACAGGGCTCGTTCAGTTACCCCAACCCAGAGCAGCTCCAAATCGCCTATGTCGTGGCGATTGCAAACCAGCATGTATCTACACCTGAAGTAAGAATAAGCATGAAGATAGGAGCTTCAGGGTATGCTCGCCGCGCTGTTTTAGGTATTAAAGCCCGAAGAGATTAGCACGAAGTACTGCGGTAGATATACTCGGAGCCCGAGGCTTCATGGTGTGCTCGCAAAGCGTTAGGTCGATCAATACCGCCCTCTTACATTGGGCGTGTACGTATTAACGACGTCAGCACCAGTTGTGATGCGCTCCTACAGATCGGCTATTGCATGGATTACCGAATTGCGGGATGAGCCGGACCAATGTTTCACGGTGAAGTCAATTTTCAGAAAGATATCAGCCAAGTGGCTGCTGCGGGGAGATACGCAGGCTGACGATTGATGACCTGAGAGACGCTGGGGGATTGAGGATATGGTCAAGGTTCTTGATCCAACAAGATATCGCCATTTTCGCAATTCAATAATGGAAGTAGTTCTTATACTACAAGGGGATCTGGGTAGGATTGTGTGTGTACTGCGCGTATATCAGAAGGCGGGGGTTGTCATGGCTTTATACGATAGATATGCTTACAGTAGACTGCTAATACAAGCTTAGGTGGCTCATAAACTAAGACGGAAGGCGGAGAACAGATCGTTTCCAAGAAGACAGATGCAGATACGGCGCCTCAGAGATGGGGTATTATTAATTGGATCGACTCTGGATTGGGCAGCAGCTTAGGATAAAGTCACATCCCATAAGGCTGATCGTATGCTAGGGATTATGTTTGAAGGATTCGGCATTGGATTTGGTGTGGTACTTGCAAATGATGTGTGTATCGCGCGTATTGCTTGTGGACCGAGTACCTACAGTAGTCGGAATCCCGGTCAGCGATACTAATTAGGCATTCGTCACCCAAGACGCTCGTAGCGTCGACCGCGAGCTGCATGGTACGCAGTCTGCTTGGTCTAAACGCCAGTGGGGAAGACATCCTACGCGTACTTATGTGACACGCAGCCAGAGTATATCAACATGTAGCCCTACATGGCGATGTGGCTCACAAGCACACGAGCTAATCTCAAGCGGGCCGATGTATCCCACCCGCGTTTTCCTGACTGACACTGGCTCGACTGACACTCACAGTTCAGGGTTTCATGAGACCTTCCTGTGATGGTTCGTTGTGTGCTGACGCAATGTAAGCGCTAGACTCATTGGGGCTGTAGATTCACCTGGTCTCCTTAACGCGACGTTTTAATACGGCCGTCGGTCAAGAAGGGGCATGCCGGCAGCGCGAGTCGCAAGATGACGAAGGCAGCTTGAAGGGGTGGAGTGAAGACGAATTGAAGCTTTCTGGTCAAATTTCATGCCGCTAAACGTGCAGGACTCGAAGCATAGTATCCAAATGAAATGTGGAAATAAGAGAGGTCATGTATCTTGGCTTGGATGAAGAAACGTATTGACCACGGAGTGGGTGTGTGCGTTCTTCACAACACATGTCCCTCCACCTTGTAGACCGCTCCATTACCATGCAGTTCGAAGGACGACATCCATGCAGATGCGGGTGGGTGTATACCTAAGCAAAGACAGGAGGTACCCTCCGGGGAAAGACAAGGTGTCTGAATAGAGTTCCACAAGGAGTAATGTGGAATGGAGGGTTTGCCGTCCCCCCATACGTCGGCCGCAGTCGTCTCTTCCATGTAGTAGTAGTATACTCGGGACATGCCTAACCATCGTAGCATTTGGAAAATCTTACCGGCGGCAGGTGCATTCTTGCCCATAACAGTAGGCTCGCGCAGACCCGAGGTGTGCTTGGCGCCACATTAGGAGTAATTTATAGCGAGATTTAAGAGACGGGTAGACGTAATGACCATGCTCTGGGACCAGAGAACAACAAGTAGTGCAGCGTATCTTTGTCGTGCCGCATACACGCATCTACATGCATAAAACAGTCTCTCGAATCTTCGATAGACATTGAAGACCTTGCTGGCATTGAGTCTTGGTAGTCACTCACTCACTCATTTCACTCGAACTGAGAGACATAGAGACAATCTTCATAGAGATATTCTCATGCTCCAGATGCGGGCCATGGCGGATTTATGGTGGTTAAGGTAAGTCCTTAGGGACAGAGGGAAAGAAATTCGGGTTGCTCAAACGTTCCCTATTCCTTTTTGCAATCTCGGCCTGTCGTTTTCGATCAACACGTCGTTGATAAAACGTCCTGGTAGATGTTAGTGCGGCTCTCTTCTCATGGCAGAGATGCACGGCGAACCTTTGCAGAGCAAAGACGCGAGGCTCTTCGTCGACTCCGGCCGGACTCTTATCCTTGGACTTTCCCTAAAGAGTTCATCAGTAAGAGGCGATTGCTGAGAGCTGGCTCTATTACGCTATACCTTGTCATCCGTGGACGGCTCTTCCTTCTTTTCCCCCTTGCCGTCGTCCTTACCCTTGCTATCTTGTTTATCTTTATCTTTATCGCTGTCTTTTTCCTTCTCGGCTTCCTTCTCTTTCTTTTTCCGCTGCTTCTCTTCATACTCCTTCTTCAACTTCTCGACCTCTTCGTCCATCTCTTTCTTCTTCTTGGCGGCAGCAACAGCATCGTGGTCGATAATGGGGGAACAGAAGCCCCGGTCCTTAAGATGAGCAAGGCACACATAGAAGAAGTCCTAATGAGAACGTGTTAGATTAGACGGCATCCACCAGCTGCAGCTTCTAAAACCAGATGGCTTCACTACAACGGACCTGTTTATCCGGGGTTATGAGCACACTCGTGCTTGGTTTATAGCATATCTCGCATGATTTGGCTGAGGTGTCGGCAACCTTGCGGTGATGCCATATATTTGGTAAAGACATGGCTTAGCGGTATAGCGGGCAAATACGGTACAGAAGCCTTTGTTAGGATGATTCTAATTCCTCGGCATGGTTCTCTAGATATCTGGATAAGTACTGGATAGCCTTTCAAGACTAGGCCATTGGTTGTTGAAGAATAGAGCTCCTCATCTCACAAATTGTTGTGGCGGGGTTAACGATGCCTCTAGACAGGCAGAGAGAGAAGAGAGGCTGCATGAGTTTGTGGCTTGGAGTTGAACCCCTGGGTACCTAGGTACTTACCTACCTAAGCCCTGTGGCTGAACCCTCGCGGGGCTTCAGCGGGTGTACCTAGGTACTACCTAGGTACCTGGGTAGCTAGCCTCTAGGGGCTGGGGTAGGTGCTATCGAAGCACTTATTTACAGTAGCCCCTTACTTACGTCACAACCCCAATATCTACCCCAAGGCTGAATGAAGACCCTGCAGCCTCTCCAGTCCAATTATCTATTTATTTACAAATTTTACAACAAAAGAGGAGACAATTGCGACACAGACGACAACTACACTGCGCTGCAGAGGGAACCGTTATCGCTTCATTGGGAGACCCTATTGTCGAAACCATATCATCGAGAGCTATCTATCTGCTTATTGTTGTTTACTCATTGATTTGTTGATGTGTGCGGCTGCGGACCAGACGCGACAATGTCTTCGGGGCTCGATTCCCAGAAGTTAAATCTTGTATTCCAGTCGCGACCCGACATCGTAGAGGGCATTCGGCAAGCTGCTGGTACGGCACTGGCACTCCTTGCGACGTCTGCGATGGCGAGAATACACGTCAACTAATAAGACGCTACAACAGACTCCCCTTCCCGGATAAAGCTCTTTAATAGCATTGTTGGTTTCGTGTACGAGCAAGTCCACGACGGCCGCCTTGAAGAGCCCGCCCAGAAGCGCCGGCGCGTCGACATCGAGCCGTCACAGAACGGCCAGTCAGCCTCATCCAACGGCGCGACTGTCGTTTCCGCCGACGCCGTCTCCAAAGAGGACATCCTGCTCGAGATAAAGGACATCTCCGTCTCTATACCGCAGCGGAAGAAGTTCGATTTGTGCTTCACCGCTGGCCATTTGTATGCTCGTGCCCCTGGAACCAAGGCCCCGGTGCCCGGTATAATATTCCCTTGGAAAAGTATAGGTAGGTCTCGACGCCCGAAGGCGGCTCTCGATAGGTGCATGCACGATGCTAACTCCGGTCCCCGTCTCTCAGAGTATGCTTTCTTCCTCCCAGTTCCCGAGAAGGCCCAGGTCCAGTACAACTATGTTCTGCTCCCGCAAAATTCATACTTCCCTACGCAAGCCCCCGGCACCACCCCCGTCGACCCGCTAGTCTTTACCATACCGGCAACGGCACCTAAGCCTGGGTCTATCGGCGGCCCGAATGCCAGTGCGGCCTCTGCTGTTTCCGATTCATATTCGACGCTGTTCCACTGGGCAATCAACAAATGCCTCCAGGCCGGAGGCAAACAAGTCCAGATTATCTCCGCCGATCCTGCCAAGTTCCACAGCGTCATACGCCAACCTCACAGGCCGAAGGAGCAAGCCGTGCATGTCAAGGCCTTTAGAGGTTCCAAGGATGGCTTCCTTTTCTTCTTAGAAAATGGCATCCTGTGGGGCTTCAAGAAACCTCTAATGTTTCTACCACTGAACAAGATTGCCGCCGTTAGCTACACCAATGTGTTACAGCGGACGTTCAATATGGTCGTCGAGATTTTCACTGGAGAAGGTGGAGATGAGGAAGCTACAGAGGAAATAGAGTTTGCTATGTTGGACCAAGAAGATTATAACGGTATTAACGAGGATTACATCACCCGTCATAAACTCCAGGATCGGAGCTTGGCGGATCAGCGGAAGGCTAAGCGAGAATTAATCGAGAATATCAAAAGCAAAAAGGGTGGTGAGGAAGGTGAACAAGACGGTCCCGGTGGCGTAGGCGAGGACGGCATGACCGAACTACAACGAGCTCAATTAGAAGCTGAGCAACAGTTGCAAGACGAAGAGGATGAAGACGAAGAAGATTATGATCCTGGGTCGGAGGGAGACTCTGACGGCTCGGGGACGAGTTCCGATGAAGACGATGATGATGATGATGATGACGACGATGACGATGATGACGGTGGTGAAGATGATGATGGTAAAGGCGAAGCTGAAGATGACGAATAATCTCTAGACTAACCTTATGGCGAATGTGTATGATAAGGGACAACACGGGGATATTGCGATTGGTTTCTTTGCTGCCCATGGGCCATTTACCATAAAGGACATAAGAAATGTTGTTGAATCACTCATTGCCCCAAGCTTTGTGGACTATACACTTGTCTGCCTCAGATTCGGTTCGAACGGTCGTGGCAACTCACTGGTGGACCTCCATACTCATTCCAGGCCCATGGAGCCATTCTCATTGCTAACTGCATATGTCTACACATTACCGAGCGCATAAAGTATCCGGGCACTACTTCGTTGATTTGACGCGAGGCCATGCTCCAGGAAAATCGAGAGACGGCGTTACCTGCTATTCCAGATAATGAGTGTACACGCAGACTTGCAGCATTCGCAAGCAACGTCATTCTCCGATATCATCTGCCAGAAGTCGGCGGTACCCCCCACGGGATATTACATGGTATATTGTCTTACGTCACGGCTGCACACCGAGAACGAGTCGGTCATCCCGGGGCTCACCGTGGTGTTTAGGTCCCGATAATCATCGTTCCCATACTTGCCAACAGGTCAAGTAATTATTTCACGAATAGATCAATGTAAATGACCCTCGTCTCAGGCTAGCTAGGTTAAAGATATAAGTAAAGTATCTCCTCTCATGTCGTTCAAGCACGCTTCTGGATTTAAATCTCTCCGTCCTTGACTACAAAGAATGAATTATCCCTCAATAAATTGTAGCATCGGGCACAGCGGCAAACTTTGCCGAAGATACGTGTTCAACTTCAGAGAACCGTTCCGTCTAAGACATCGTTACGAGTCGAATTATCACAACAGGAAATAGACGTACGTGACAAATCAATGTGCCCTACTGCGCAACGTCTCTCAATAGCCGTAATTTCCTTTCATGAATGCTTCTACTACAATGTAACTATGTACACATAATCTCTGATATCGTCGTTATAGTGTCCTCTCGTAGAGATCCCATTGGTACAGCGGCCGTCACACATATCTGTTTCAGATAAGATTAAAAACATTTGTGTAACCAGCTGTCACTCCAGTTCCCGAGACATGGTTGCAGAGTGACAATCAAATGCTGTACTAAATGTCTCAGCTGCGACCACTGTTTCTGGTGACGGCAATTGCCATCGGAAGATCGTGACCGGCTAGTTAACTTGTAAAGAGGCACACTGCCATGATCATCATGCTAATATCTCAGAGAAAACGATCATGGTACTCACCTATCAACTCATATATCATCTATTGAGAATCTGAGTCTTATGATAAATGGGATAGTTCTTGAAATAGGGTATGCATACAACTATAGTCAGGATTTCATAGCTTACAGCCTTGTAGCTTGATATCAATACGCTTCAAAACTTCACTTGATGCGTGCTCTAGAAAAAATCATCTAATCTGATACTTGAGTGATACTATGTCGTACTGAACATACGATTGTGCCAACCAAAAACTTCGAAGATTACCTGGCGTAGCTCAAGGTCATTTCATCAGCAAAAACGGTTTGTGTAAGTCGATATTTGTCACACCATTATATCGTATCGGTGGTCCCAACGAAATGAGAAATTCCAGGTAGTTGGGACAATCTTTTAATTCGGGCCTCTATTGGAGTCGGGCCTTGTTCCCAGGACGGGAACCTAGTGATTCTTGTGAACAGTGAGTTGCAACGCTCCAACTCCAACAGCGATCCGGGCTCCTTTTAAAGGAGCCCATGAAGCTCCAAAATGGCGAGGCAGATGCCGAAATGATCACCTCACATCGGCACTTTCCCTCGTTGTTTCTTACTATTACGTCTGGCGCCAAAATGATACCCGTTTTCTTGCTGGCGTTCGTAGCTGTAGGTATTGCCAGTGACACTTCTCGCAATGGAGCCCAGAGCCTACGCCTACCTATCAGGAGCAGAGGTTCATCTGCTGTTGGAACTCGAGACGATCCAGGGTACGGGGATCATCCCCTAAAGACCAATGCCACTCAAAAGCACTACCTTAGTCCCTACACTGTGGAGAGTGAGTGAACGCTTCATCCATGAACGCTTCACTTGTGCTGATTTTGAATACGCAAGTTGCCATTGGCTCTCCACCGCAGCTCGTCTACCCTGCCATCGACCTTTTCACGAGTAACTTATGGGTTGATCCGGACTGTTACGCGTCGTTTTCATATGAGGCCTGCTGTAAGAATGGGCATTATAACCCGGATGCTTCGACAACAGCAGACGAACTAGACTGTAGCCAGCCCTGGGGATTCAGCACTCCGTATGGAGAGGCGTCAGGCTGTACTGTCGACGACGATGTCCACTTCGCCGGTATGTAGACCTGGTCTCTCTCTTTTATCCAGAAGCTGTATTAACCTCTAGATCACGATTCTAGGAGCCGATATAGGCTTAACGAACATCGGAGTAGCAAATGCAAGTTGGGCGCAGACAGCAGGTCGCTTTGGCCTAGGCTTTGGCTGCGAGGACGAAGACGATATCTCAGTCTTGGATATTTTGAAGGCGCTGGGCTTGATTGCTACGCGCCAATTTGGCATAGCTCTCGGCAGTGCCAACCCTAACGCAGACTATATTCCAGTCGATGCTTCTGGCGATGTTGGCTTAGGGGAGCTCCTCTTTTCAGGTCTCAACACCAGAAAATACACTGGCGAGCTCCAAAGGGTGCGTTCGCACCGGAATGCCGATGATGATTCAAGGTAAACCAATTTGTAGATATACCGATTAAGATTATATGAGATGGGCTGACTCTAGAGTTAATTAGATACTATATTACCCTGACTTCCATAGGTTTCTCAGATCTGTCCAACTGCTCTGAGGTGTCCTTCGACGGTTTCCCACCTCCACGTCATGCCTTCTTGGATTACACGACGCTACTCTCCTACCTCCCTTGGGCGTATATTGATACCATCAGTGGATTCTTTCCTTCTGTGACATATAACGTCACTTCTGAATTTTACGAGGTTCCATGTTACCACCGAGCTCAGGATGCCTCTATCGACTTCTATTTCGACACTCTGACTATCCGTGTCCCGCTCCACGACTTCATTTTAGAAGTGGATGGGATTTGTTTTCTAGGGGTACAACAGAGCGCTCAGGATGATGAAGCTATCCTGGGCCAAAGCTTTCTTAGGGGTGCATACAGTAAGTATTCCTACTCACATTCTCGGGCTTCTTCCCCAGTGGCTAAATTGAGCATAGCTGCCTTTGATGTGGATGACGCGACCATATACATGGCTCAATATGAAAACTGTGGTGACGAGGTTATCGAGTGGGATTCGTCGGCTTCACAGGAAGAAGGGCTTTGTGCTGGGAAGCCTACGACTCTCCCTGCTTCCTGTTATGCGACTTCAACACGAACTACTTCCACATCTACTTCTACTTCAATGTCGCGCTCAACTTCGACGCACACGACTACGCATTCAACCACGTCAACTACTTACTCTACCTCAACAAGTCACTCTACAAGTCACTCGACGACTCATTCGTCAACTCACACTTCGACGCATTCCACCACAAGCTCCAGGACAAGCTACAGAATAAGCTCTACGGCAAGCTCCAGGACGTCAAATTTGACAACGACGAGCTCCAGTAAAAGTTCGACACGTTCAAGCTCTCGACCAGCAACAACATCCTCGAGCACACACAGCTCGACGAAAACAACATCGTCGACTAAAAGGAGTTCTTCACAATCGCACATCTCGAGCGTAACCGGTGCATATCCAACAACATCGTCCCCTTGGTCGTCAGGACTCCTATCCTCAGGCCATGTCAGCGGCGGATCGGCCACATTCTGGACGCAGGGGCCCAGCTCCGGCGCATCGTGGAGCAACGTCTCGTTCACGGCCACGCCGGGGAGCACAGGCCGGTGGACACCGACGGGCACTTCATCGACGTCCACTTTCCACCGCACTTCCAGTGAGAGCTACTCGTCCGAGACGTCCACGCTGACGTCCCTCCCGGCATCGACGAACAGCAATCAGCGATCGAGCAGTCGTTCGTTCCACAGCGCCACGCATTCTATCTCGATGGGTGACTCAGACGAGGAGAAGACGGTGACGGTGACCGTCGGCGTGCTCACTTCCACCGTCTTTATGCCTAGCCCAATCACGATGCCGGCCAGCACGTGCGATTGCGCCGGGACGGCGATGATGGGGCGCGAGGGAGATGAATAGAAGGTAATAATACTGAAACTAGGTTGGGTGGTCACGTAGTATGTCACTCGAACTGCGAGTCGTTAGAGTATGCAAAGGGGAGGAGAGTGTTACCGCTCTGGACACGCAGGGAAATATCCTGAGTAACGCGTCGGGTTTTCGGTAGATTGAGAAGCCCGGGCCCGGACTACGGCAGGGTAATTAGTTAGATTTCTCCGAAAATTTGTCGAATCTGTTTTGGCAACATTAGTTGCTCTATGTCTGGATTGATTCTTCCACAGTACATGCTCCGTTTGTTAAACAAATGGTCTTTAGTCTGCTGTAGCATATTCTTGATAAGGTAGTCAAATCATTGTAAAATCACCAAGATCTCAGAAAGAGTCAAATTTCCTTGCGTACTGGAATAAATAGTACCGGCACTTCTATATCGATGCCTGAAATTGTGCAGGACGGAATACTGCTTGCCGTAGTGGTGGTTTAGAGAGCTTGTACCGGAACCTCGTGGAACATATCTGGATTAGCAGAGCTGGCTCGTTAACTTCGTATTGATACGAACGGGGAATAATACGTTCTTGCCCTTTATCAGATAATTCAACTTTATGGGATGGCATAAGTCTCTTTCGCTGGCCGAGGGGTTTATACGCGTAACTGGGCGTATCTGATTCGCCAAGGACATTAGAAGTGGAATCCCTGGAGGGGCCTGATAAGGTGACTAGTCCCCCCAAAGATCACCCGACCAGACCACCTAATTAGGCTAGTAAGGTGGACCCGATCGACAGAGCTAAAATACTAGTACTGGTCGGGTAATTAAAAATTCCTAGGGTTTCGACCAGGGTATTAAATAAAATAAAATTAAAATTTTTTTTAAAATTTTATATTAATCGATTATTAATCGATTAATAATTAATTTTTAATTAATTAAAATAATAATATAAATAATTAAATAATTATTTATTTATTTTATAACGTGGTTCATAAGCGAGCGGGACATCCAAGCGAGCGGGACACCTACTTAAAAGTACCTTGCACCTAATTTTTTATGGGGTATATTTATTAAATATTTAATAACTCTACGAAAATAGGCCTTAAAAATTAGAAAAAATCTATTTTAGAATTAATATAAATATTATATTTAAAATATATTTTAAAAAATTTTTTAAAAATTTTTTTAACCAGGTATATCCTAGTTTAAAAAGTTAAGGAAAAATTAATAAAAAAATACCTTTATTATGTTTTTATACCCTTGTTAAAATAATAAAATAAAGCTAAAAAAATTTAAAAAAAATATTATTATAAAATAAATATATTTAAATATAAGATTTTAATTTTAATTTAAAATTTATATTTTTATTAATAAATTTAATAAGGGTATAAAGTATTAGCGTAAAAATTAAAAATCGATTATTTTAAACCCTAGTTATTTAATTTTAAAAAAATCGGAAAAATAATCAGGTTTAATAATTTAGAATAACTTATTATAAATTATATTATAATGATTTTTTTCTAATTTTTAAAAATTTATTTAATAAATTATAGCTTATTAAATAAATTTACAATAGTATTTTTACTTTTAGTTTTAAATTTAATATAATTTAGCTAAAAAAAATCTTATAAATTTTAAAAAATTATTTTTAATAGTATTAAAAAAAGCTTAATTTAAAGCATATTTTTTTTTATTTTTCGAAATTTTATTGGTTGAGATATTTAAAAGTGGAGAAAGTACCTTTATATATAAAATTAGCCTACAAGGTACACCTAGCCAAGTGTCCCGCTCGCATGAATGTCCCGCTCGCATGTGAACCACGTTATTTATTTTATATTTATTTTATATTTATTTTATATTTATTTTATATTTATTTTATATTTATTTTATATTTTATTATTTTTAATTATTTTTAATTATTAATTAATTAATAATTAATTATATATAAAATATTATTATAATTTATTTTTATTTTTTATTTTAATTTTAATTAATTTTTAATCGATTAATAATCGATTATAATATTTTAATACTTAAGCGTATAAATTTTTAAAAGTTAGACTGGTTGGTTAATTTAACTAGTACTGGTGGGATGGGGCTGAATTCCGTATTTTGATTGGTCGGCGTGGGGCCGCACTGGTCGGGTGGGGGCAGGGTCGACTGGTCACCTTATGTGACTACTCGAATACCTGGTACTCCAAACCGTGGGACGGCTGATCCATACGAGGATATACGAGCTTATACGAGATATCCCGTGCGTAAAGTTCAAACCGTATAGTAATAATTGTCATTGCATAGACTGTACACTGCGGCGTACAACGGAATGATGCACTGGAGAAGTTTGCCATCAAGGATTCGGATGTGTTAGACGGTATCTAGAGAAAGAGGTATATACAACTGAAATAAGTATATCTTAGAGTTGCATTTCTTGAGTAGCAATTGTCAACTCAACTTTACAGTGCTTCACACTAGATAAACCCCAATTAGATAATGTGAAACTACCGTTCGGCGCTTGTTTAGGCTCTAACCGCGTATACAAGTACGAGTACGAGTATTGAAGGCCCATCAAATCGGTCCCTTGGAGCCAGAAAGCGTCGCTTAGTGTTGCCCTAGTCGAGTATAGCGTAACGGCAGATCTTGCGACAGTTGATAGAATCCCGGGCCCGTCTCCGGGAGTTTCTATACGGCCCTCAGCGTTCACCAATCAGATAGTTCGGGGTTTACCCCTGCTTTGTTCACAATTGCATTATTACCGTTACATTCGGCTACGGAGTTGCGCGGATGGTATAAGTCCCGGCACGCTGAGATATGCATTATTGAATGCTGTGCTCACGAATCAGAGCGTCGCGAAGAGCTATGATTGCGATTTTATACTAGATTTATGCAATCTAAATTGGTATAATCATTGTCAGGGCCCACGATGACAGTCTTGCCTCTCAACTTGAAACGACATATAGCTATACTGGGTAGCGAAGCATGACCAAGTCGTCTCCACATACGACCCCAGTTGGGCACGATGCGATGACGATTCTGACTATACCAGCTTAAAGGGACTTGAAAGGCCAGGCATGCTTGCCTGAATAAAATGGCGCTACTGTGGAAATGCGGCCTACTATATATATTCGGCTTGACCTTCTTTCCGCCTTCAGCTCAGGAGTAAAACCCACTCAGACCTCTAACGCTTGGTGTGCAGACAACGAGTAGATATGGAGGCAATACGGAAGATTATGCCCGAAGGGCTGCCTGTGTCCATACAGGTCATCGGTGTGACTATACTGCTCAGTATCGCCTGGTCCTATTTTACCTCAAGCAAGCCCTGGCCCGCTTTCCCTCTTGTAACTGCTCGTGGGCTAGGCCCGAGGAAGGCATGGATGTCCTATAGCAGTGAGGTGCTGCAAGAAGGCTTCAAGAAGGTATATATTCCTTCCACGGCAACAGCGTTAGACCTCACGGAATTGTGGCTAAACCTCGATTAGACAAATGGACCTTTCCAGATCATGACGGGCACGGGGCCCAAGATCATCTTGCCTAATAGATACGCCGACGAGATCCGCAACTTACCCGAGCTCAACTTTTCCAAGGCCTTCATCAACGTAAGGAGAAAAGAGATCGATTCGCTTCCGCAGTGCTTTCATATGAATACTAACCATCACAGGATTTCTTCGTGCGTTACCCAGGCTTCGAACCCCACCGGCAGTCATTCAAGCATACCGTCCTTCAGGACACAGTTCGCACCAAGCTAACACAGTCACTGGGTTTGATAACGGGTGATCTCGTCGACGAGACGATTCTGACGGTAGACGACGTTTTCGGTAAAAGCGAGGAATGGACAACGAGGCTGATCCGAGAGGATCTCCTGGAGATCGTCGCCCGCGTGTCGTCGCGAGTCTTCCTAGGCGAGGCGCTGTGCCGGAACCGAAGGTGGCTCGACATTGCAAAGACATTCACGGTGGACACCTTCGTGCTATCGACTCTCATGCGCATGGCGACCCCTATCCTGCGACCTTTTGTCTACCTGGTGGTACCCGCCTCCTCCAGACTCCGGAAAGCCGTGCGCGACACGCACACCATCGTCCAGCCCGAGGTCGAGAAACGAAAAGCCGCTGTGGACGCTGCCCGTGCGGCCGGCGTGAAGCCACCCAAGACTGCCGATACCCTTGGGTGGATGTACGAGCTAGCCAAGGGCGCTGACATGGATTTCGCCTATGGCCAACTATCCCTCAGCATGGCTGCCATTCACACGACAACCGAAGGCGCGTGTCGAGCGCTGATCGATCTTTGCAAGCACCCTGAAGTTCTTCAGCAGCTGCGGGATGAGATTATCGAGGTTGTGGGCCGCGAAGGCTGGGCGAAGACGACCTTATACAAGCTCAGACTCATGGACAGTTTTCTGAAGGAAAGCCAGAGAGTGACGCCTTTAGCGCTCTGTAAGTAGAAGCACTCCATATCAATTTCCTTCTAAGTGCATGGCGCTGACTTTATAAGTGTCCATGAACCGGTACGTCGACAAAACGATAACGCTCTCCGACGGCATCGAGCTCCCCAAAGGGGCGCGCATCGCGGTAGTAGGCGACTTCGCGAATCCCCAGGTCTACCCGGAGCCCGAGAAGTTCGACCCGGCCCGCTTCCTGAAGAAAAGGGCGGAGCCCGGACAGGAGCACGGCTGGCAATTCGTCACGACGAGTCCGGCGCATCTGACCTTCGGACACGGCGAGCACGCCTGCCCGGGCCGCTTCTTCGCGTCCAACGAGATCAAGATCATCCTCTGCCACCTGCTGATGAAGTATGACTGGCGATTCGTCCCCAATGAGCCGGAGCCGGAGCCCCGGATATTCGAGTCCTCGATGTCCGTCAGGGCGGATACTAAGATCCAGGCGCGCCGCAGGAAACCCGAGGTTGATATTGATAACCTGTGAGAAGTTTTCATCGGCTTCGTTGTGAGCGTGTAGTGTCGATTAAGTGAGCATATCTGTTTTCAGGGAGTCAGATGAGTGGGAACACACATATACCAAGCTTTAGATATGAGTACTGTATCTTACCTACTTTGCACGCCGAGCAATGGGTTGGAATTTGATACTTCGGCCCAAGTTGTGACTGTCTAGTGTAATTTCCTACGGTTCCGGAAAATGACCGATTCGCAACCGCTTATCTTGTTCTCGTGACCAGAACTGTCATTAACTAGCGGAGTACACTTTATGTTTTCACGATAGTATATTGCTTCTGCCTTACCGACCAGCAAGGTTCTCCGTCCTGAATCTCTCGGATGCAGGGTCCTCGGGTCTCGCCGTTCACATAGCGCCGTACGAGTGGTTATCTACAATCGCGACACCCTTGCTGCTATACGGTTCACTATCAACTGACTTTTCCAACTCTGCCGTAGTATATCACAGTTGGAACGTCCTACTTACATAGAACCCTTGTCCCGACTTTGCGAAATGGAAAAATTTCCATCGACTCCCCTGTAATATGACGATATCTCTTTCTTTTTCTCCACGTGCGTGTGATGTAGTGTAATTAACCAGTATCCGAGTGTGCGGCGCAGACGCATGTCAGACCGGGATGGCACCTCCGCTAAGCCAATTAAGCCTGGGGTGGAACAGGCGAACGCATTCCGAGAGATTGGATTCGGGGTCGCTATCAGCAAACATGTCGCGGTCGTGTAGACTTTGCGATTTTAACGGACTTAAAATTCTTCGTGAAGTTCTTATGATGTGCCCGGGCTTGTTCTAGGCTCATTAACCGAGGGAGGATTCTGCTGGTTCAGCCAGCCTCCATATAGCCTATCTGAGGCCGGACGTTCATTGCCAATCCTGTAAATAAATAAGTGAGCAGTAAGTGACGCATATTTACTTGTATACTACTAGTAGGAGAATACGGCGCATTACCAGCATATCGATATCTCTGCAAAACTGGTACTGTGTCGCGAAGTAGCTCAGCTAACATTGCACGACAATGGTGCAATTATTAATTTCTAAGGGTAGCCAAGTTTATTGTCAAGTATGACGCTAAGATATGCTTGGGTTTGAATCCTTCGCTGCTTGGGTGGGCTATTTATCATCACGCCGAGCATTCCCAATGTAGAAATTTTTTGGGCACTAAAAGCTCCGATCGTGAACGAGTCTCAGTTTCTTTTGGCAGAAATCGTTTATTACCCGTCACATATTTCCAAAAGCAGCGAAACCAGAACCAAAAACCTATAAACAAGTTTTCACAGAAGCGAACACACCAAACGCTCGAATAGGAGGTAGCATTCGGGCCACGGAATACTCTCGATAGGCTTACTATTATTAGTCGGTGCAATGCACCTACTATACGGTCCCAATTGCACCTATCAAAATCACGTCCGGGGTGGGCAATTCCTGACGATCCTAGCCTAGAATAGACCGACACTCTTGGACTAAACGGGGTTCGGACGGATGACCACCACGACTTCTCTGCGCGGTAGGCCCGGTGCTCTAGAGCGGCCGCCTGCTTACAGAGGGGTTGATGAGAATGATGTTCCCTTTCCCACAGCGGCCGGAAGATTCGTCTACTTCGTGAGCAAGCCTGAGCAGGAAGATAAAAGCGCTATCGGTTTGGACGGAGGTTTAGGATTGCTCGGGACCTCACCAGTCACCATGGTTCTCAGGGGGTGAGTAATCTAGATTTTTATTATCTGCAAAAGCCAGAAGGATAAGATAGGGGATGGGTAGATGGATGGATTGTTTGGGCTGTACACTACCCGGTACAACAGGCCGGGCGAGCGGCCGGGCTGGCTAGATAGTCACACAGACGGATTCTGATCAGCTTCTTCTTTCGCTATAGGTTTTCGATTTCGGAGACGGGTGCGGCCGAGACGCGGTCTATCCCGGAATGGTCGACACAGCACTTCGAGGCTACTGGTCGGCCGCTCCGCATCGCCATAGATCAGGCCAATTGGTGGTATCGAAATATCACGGCCGATAAAGAGGCTGAAATCAAGACGAGTATGCCATTCTGCAATTGAGCGATTCCCACTACGTAATTGGCGTAAAATGAGGAAAAACATCTTGCTAACGAGGTTTACAGAGTCTCCTGGTTCTCATCCCAGGGAAAAACGGATTAGTAGGTTAATCACCACCCCCAATTGACTCTTAGATTCACACATAGCCGATGTTCAATGGCTTGAAAACATGATGATGAGGCCTGAATGCCGTCACCCCTTTACTAACGGTACTGACAACATTTCACCCCATAGTGGACAGAATATTCTACCTCTTACGGATGAACATACAGCTCCTATTCGTCTTTGACGGACCAGACAAGCCGCCAAAGCAGTCGCCTGCAGAGCACAACTACAGCGAGTCAAACATACGACTCCTGAAGGAGCTCCTAGACCAGCTCGGCGTCCCGCGCCATAACGCACCAGGCGAGGCAGTAGCCGAGTGCGTGCGGCTGCAGGACCTCGGCGTCGTAGACGCCATCTGGACCGACAACACGGACGCGCTCATGTTTGGCGGCAGCCCGACACTGGTGCAGTTCCACCCCAAGAAACCCGAGGGCGACCAGTTCCGGAATTCGAACACCGTGCTCGTGGCCTCGGCGGCGCGCATCCGGGAGCGCGCGAACTTAACCCGCGAGTGGTTCCTCATGTACGCGACGCTCGTGGGCTGCGGCTACACGGATGGGCTCGACGGATTTAATGCGACACGCTTCTTCCACTTCGCACAGCACCCGTGTTTCCAGGCCGCGGCGAACCTGCTCGCGGCCGCCGTGGAGACGCCGCTGCTGCTGAGCAAGTGGCGGCTCGTGGTGGCGGGCATCATCCAGGGCACGTTCCCCGAGGGCGAGGTCGCGCCGCCGCCGAAGACGTTCCCGGACCAGGGCGTGCTGAAGGGCTGCGCGCACCCGAGCGTCTCGCCCGACGAGACGCTCCGGGACCTGCCGTGCCTCCGCGGGGGCTGGTTCCGCCCGTTCGGCCCGGACATGCTCAGCCGGTACCGCTTCCTGCTGAGCAACTTCAACACGCAGATCCACGAGAGCTGGATCGCGCGGGACCTGGTCCCCATCGAGCTCAACCACCGGCTGCGGGAGACGCCCGCGGACGAGCAGGGGAAGGCCATGCGGTTCGGCATCGAGACGCGGCCGAAGCGCAAGGACACGCTCGACAGCACCATCACGGTCGACCCGATACGGGTCATCCCGGAGCTGCTGAAGGCGTTCCCCTCGGAGATGTACCGCGTTATCAACGGCAGCCGCGTGAAGGTCGAGGCGCCCGTGTTCCGGCCCGAGGACATGGAGCTACTAGACTGCGTGCTGCGGCGCGGACTGCCCGAGGATAAGGTGCCCAAGTACAAACCCAAGGGCTTGAACGTCGCGAAGCGGAAGCCGCCCGTGCCTCCGCCGAAGAAGAGTAGCAGCGAGAACGGCGGGACCAAGACGACCACCACTTCGTCAACAGCGTCGTCCTCGCCGCTCGCGAGGAGGGTCTTCACGCCCGAGCGGCCGCGCCCACACCAGAAGCAGAAGCTGCCGCCGATCAACACGCATCTCCCCGTGCCGCTGCCGCTGTCCCTGCAGGACATCGACACGAGCAGCAGCCCGACGTGCATCCACTTCCACGAGGCCCTGACGCTGCCGGGCGAGCTGGACTGGCACAACCCGCCGCTGTCGAGCCCGCTGCCGCCCAGCCCGCTGCCCGTGAGCCGGCGCGCGAGCGCGCTGGCCTGCAAGCTCTCGGGGCCCGAGTCCCGCAAGAAGAGCATCGCGATGACCTCGCCGCTGCCGATAATAAAGCAACCGGACTGGGACCACACGGCCGTGGTTGACCTGGACGACCTGGAATGAAAGCATAGTTTTCCCCTTTTTTTGTTTGAGGGAGGCATAGTACCATCATCATCATTTTCATCTACCTTTTCCTAGGATTTTATTCGGTAACCGAAAATGAACATTGGGTTTACACGGACAGGGTATGCGGGCGGCCAGGGGCATCATCATCATTCATCATTCATCGTTCATTCATAAAGACGGCATAACTATACACATAGTCTTACATAACTAACAACACTTACTATTTTCTTAATGTAATATAATTCATAGCATCTAGATAAGAAGCGAAAGATACCCAATGCTACTGAGGACAGACTGGATCGACTTTAGGTGTTTTCGTCACAGGTTATAACCAGAAGCAAGTGATATGAGCGAGTAGTATAGCCTTCCGTGAACACTCCGTTTCTATCTCCTATTAAGTTGTCGTAGTAGCTATAGTGTTCTGCAAATGCTAGAAGAGCCAAAAAAGCAAGGGTTCCATGCCATTTCGCCGTTGTCCCTGGGTATCAATCCTTGTGATAAAGTCACCCATAACATTACATAAAAACATTCCGCGTCAGTGATGACGGTTCTAGATCTGTCTATAAAATGAAACTGGACACCCATCCTCTTTTCAACGCCTATGCAAACAAGTTCCATTTCAACACGACTTTGCATGTCGCAGTATTCCATTCAATCCCTTCAATACACCTTCAACTGTGGAGTGGGAAGACTAACTGAAAACGTCATCCTCGTCACTGTTCCATTCCGGATCTGACTCCTCTGGCGAATCCAGAAAGTCGTCCATGTCATACTGGCGTTCAGCTGGCCGTTGATTATCCACTTGGATATCGACCACATCGCAAAGACCCTGTATGAATTCGTCATCTCCGGGGCCTGCTTCCTTAGCCTTCGTAGTCTTACTCTTACTTCGACGGGCACCGGCATGGCCCATTGCAAGCTCATCTTCACTATCTTCGTCATCCGCATCGAAGGTAGAAATAGATTTGAATGATCTTAGGCTCCTTCTGACGGGTGCTGCTTTTCCAGGATCACGTCTGCCCGCAGTGGAGCTGCCATCTTTGCGTGCAACAGGAGTAGAAGACTGGCTGGTAATTCGAGCGCTTCGACGAGTTGCAAACTTGGACGTCTGGGATTGATCCATTTCTGTGAGTCTCATCTCGCTGTACTGACGTAGAGTTCTCTGTTCTTGAGGAGGGGGTGGCTTCCTTTTGAAGATTTTGGTCATCTGGTCAGCCAAGGACCGTCTCATTTCTTGACGTTGACGCCACTCAATGTTGAGGATGACCTTGAATTCTAGCCGCCGAAGGTCAGGCAGCGCTTTCGCGTTCTTCATCAGACTGCCAAAAAACATCTCGGCAGCGCCACGGGTCCAGTTGCGCATGTTGATGATCTCGATCGACTGAATCGAGGAAGGCCAGGTGGGGACCTCGTCTTCTTCGAGAAGAATGGCATATTCAGGCTTGTTGTCCGCATACGACGCGTGGTGTCTGAAATAAGACAAATCTACCTCTAGATGCGTGAGCTTCGGACAGGACGTTCCCAACACGGGAAGAAAGCCTAGGCTCAAGGACTGGCAATGCTTGAGAGTCAGATGGACCAGAGAGTGGCCATGTGACATGAGAAACGTAGACAAATCTTCGCTAGTGATCTCCCAGCAATTCACTAATTCGAGATGGGTCAGGGTCTTCGGAAGAAGCTCCAGCAATGAGCCATTAGCCAACGTGGAGGATTCAATCACAAGGTGCTGCAAATCAGGTAGGGCAGATATGGATGCCGCAAGGTGTGCAATTGCTTGCACGTCACTATTTCGGGCTTCCTGGGTTTGACGGGCTCTGGCAGAAAACTGGGTCGTGGATGGGAGCTGGTAGTTGACGTAGGCCAACTTGCGCAGACTCCGAAAACTAGGGAGCGCATGTATTTCGGAGAGACAATCCAGTGAGAGATCTGGGGGAACTAGACGAGAGTTCCATCGCCAGCTTTTGAGAGCCGTTGTCGTGGTCTTATCGCCATCAGAAGCATCTCGGTCCAAAAGTGGAGGCTTCAGCCCATCCAGAAGATCGTCTTTGGAAAGCTTCCATCGCAGATGCGTATCGAGATCTCGATATGGAGGATCATCGGCAGGGTGGTATAGTTCGAGACCTGCTAGCCTAGGAATGTGCTTGAGGACTTGCTTCAATTGCAACTGCTGCCCGTTGATCTTCTTAGTCAGGGATGCATCGACGTCGATGCGTAGCATCTCAATCTTGGGCCGATATCGGATGAGCGTCGTAGAGGGATCGAGTGCCAGCGTCTGGAGAAATTGTACGAATGAGGCTTGGGGCGACTTGTTGTACGGTCGCTGAAATGGAGGGCACTTGTACAAGGCAGCTAGGGCGGGCTCGGCAGTCGATCTGCAGGTTCGAGCTCCCGCGAGCAATGTGTCTACGGCTTCGGTGTAATCGTCGATGCGGGAGGCGGGATTTCGAATGGGCGCAGCGACAAAGCTGAAGACGTGCAGCCAGACATGGTAGGGGAGAGTGTGCCACGGCGGAGACACCGCTGAAGAGTCAAGAAGGACATCCTCTAGGGCGCTGTCGGAAGGAGAATGTGAATGCGAATGGTGACGGCGGTGGAGGAGCGATGGTCTTCCAACTGCGGGCTGGACACGCTGGCGCTTGGCGGCTTTTGGAGATGCCAACGAGGTTGCGCGAGTGGTGACGGCGGGCTTTCGCTTCTCGCGCAGAGGCCGGAGGTTCCGGGCAGGGGAAGGGGAAGGGGAAGGGGTAGGGGCGTGGTGTTCGGACTCTGTCGAAGTCGCCGAGGTCGAGGCCGAGGTCGAGGTCGAGGTCGTGAAGTAGGCCGCCGTCGCTCTCGTCTCGCGCGCGGGCGCCTTGATCTTCGCCTGTCGTGACGGGAGATTCCGAGTGGGCCGCCGTCGCGGAGGACTGTCACTGTCGTCATCCATTCTAGGATAATAGGCGTCTTCGAGTTTGTCGGTCCGTTACACAGCAACCTTGGGCCGCATCAAGTGCAAGGGCTAGGAGCTATGCTATAGTGTACAAGACTGTCGCATCGAGACTCGATTTCCCATTAGAGTGGGATTGGAGGCAAGATTGCGTTGGGAGACTGTGCTTTGACGGTTTTGGTAGCACATGTCAGGACAAAGAAGGAGACAGCAGAAATCGGAGAGCAGTGCTGATCAAACACTTTCAAAATATGGATGACAGTATTTTACCTTTTCTCAATATCTTGACAGAAATGTTTTTGGGCTTGGGGGTTTTGGTCTTGCAGAGGTGGAATCTAGCTGAGCGCAAGCAGGTGTTAATCGGTCGGAAGCTACCGCAATTGTAGGTTCATACCTACAGTACCTGCCTAAGGTACCTACTCGCTAAGTTGACACGCCCCATTAAACAAGCTTTGTGCTTTGCGCTATTAGCGGCCAATGAACTCACCAACGGCAACCGCATCTGCGGTTGTAGGTACCTGCGCGATTGCCTAAAGTCGCCCGTGTTTTCTGCAGACTCCGATGCAAGTATCCCGTCATTTAAAGATGCAAATGGTGCCCATTCTCTTACAGCACAGACTTCACGAGGAAAATGATGTTTTACTTATTAAATACTTAAGTAGCCAGCTTTCAGAATTGTGAAATCAGCAAATGCCTTTTTGTAAACATGTAGGAAAACTAAAGGATATGTTGCTCTGCCTTAAATTTAATGATGTTTAGTTCTCTGATAACTCACTACTAGTAGTTAAGTATACAACAATTTGTTAGTTGTGCCTTCCTTTCACATGTTAAACAAGGAGGTGCAGTTCATTGGCCCTCTCTCCCTTGTCCTGACCCAAAACGTCAACAAGATCTGTTAATAGGTAGACTACTAAAATAGTAAGGTACCTAGGGAGTAAAACAACACCTATTGTTCGCGACCCGACCAAGCCACAGCAGGAACCATTGTGGTCCTGTCCTCCATTTGATTGGTCCGAAAATGCGGGGCCATGCCTGGTTCCAGCCCTAGTGTGCCCCAAATGCTGCCCCACCCCGGCAGCTTCCAACTCCAGCCACGGCTCGAGTCCGGGTTGTCAGTGGCGCTGTCAGTTGTCAGCCTTCTGTTGCTCATTTTCCACGGCCAAATCACAACGCCAACGCCGAAACGCGTCCGTCCGTTCATTCACTCTGAGCAAACGAAGCGCTTTCCATCCCTCACCTTATATCCCCCCCCTTACACATCCGATTCCCTATTTTTCGCCTTCTGTAATTTCTGTATTCCTCTGTTATACCAGAGGTAGCCTTCATAATCTTTACTTTTCCTTCCATTCTCTCGTTCATCACTTGCATCGTCTTGCATCCGCCCGGCGCAGCTCATTCTTCTTATTCTCCTTACCTTACAATCAGGATCCCTCATCCACTGACGGCCCCATTCAGCTCACGATAGAAGACATCGCACTCACCGTCACAGTCTCAACAACAGCCCTTTCGCACTCATTGGCTCCAATTGGTCCGTCTGTGTTACGCATCTGGGACTTACTGTTGCTCAAAAGTGGAGCACGTCGTGGTGCCTCCGTCTCATTATGAAGCCAGACTCTTCATCGTAATCCATAGTTGTCGTTGTAGATGCGGCCGTGGTGATAAGTCTCCATAACACCTGCACTTGTCTTGCAAGCCACGGAGTTTCAAACCCTGGATCCATAGATCTGTTGCCCCGAATCAGGTAGCCGCAGTCTCGTGGCGCGCTGCGCCCATGTGCTCTTCCAGAGATGGCGACCGTGGACCCTTACAAACGCGACTCGCTTCCGTTTATTCACCGCGCCTGGAAGACCGCTGTCGACCATCTGCCCAGGTACGGCGGCATGGGTATCAAGCTTTCCACGGCCAATGGTGACACGCCTACCAATGGGGATCATGCCCCACGACCTCTCAAGCGGCGCCGCGTCGCCGAGCTCTCTCCAGATGTCGCACGAGCCGTGCCTGGCCGTCTTCTCTCAGACAGTCCCGACGATGTCGAGAAAAGTCTGCGCATCGAGGTTCTCTCTATAACACGCGCCGACGATACGTATCCAAGGTCAGCTGCTCTGCATTATGGCAACGGATCTCCGGAAAAGAAGGATATCCCCGTCATCAAGGCCCGTTGCAGGGTCCTGATTTGTGAGTGGAGCCGGCCAGATGTATGTCGGGTGCTCCATTGTGATAGCCAGTTCTGCAACTTTAAAGTCTTCCGCGACTCTGATGACGTCTGTCGAACTGCTAGGATCTATTTGCCCGTGCCTTTTCAGATTCCGATGGACAAGCTCGTCATTGAGCAAGGCAGCAGAGGGTATAAATTGGGCGACGAGTACTTGATTCGAGTAGAGATCGAATCTGCTGGTGACCCAAAGTGGCCGCCCATGGATCTCCTCTCCAAACGAGTGGAGGACGAAACCGGCTCTAAACATCCCCGTCAGTGGATGCTATCATCCCAGATCATCTATGCGTTTGAGAAGGGAAGAGCATCTGGTGATGTAAAGATACGCCAGAAAAAGGACGACCTTCCGCTCGACTTGACAATGGACATGGATCTGCGCTGGTCAACTTGCCATGCGGCAGCTAGCTCATCGCGATTTGGGGAATCTGCCCCTCCGCCCGATGTTAAGCCCAATCACATCAACGGCGCCCTAGAACCGTTGACGAATGGACACGTGAACGGTAGGGTCGATTCTGCTTTGATCGACGACCGAAAGGCAGAGCATGAGAGGAATATGGTAGTAGAGGACGACGAGGAGCACGAGGAGGCGACCACGCCCAGCCGATCGTTGAGAACGAGGGAAAAACAGAATTATAATCTGAAACTTCTGAGTGATAAAGCTCGGGGCAAAGAACGCAAGGAGAAGGAGAAGAAGCGACGCAAGCTAGAGAGGAAAGGTGGCAGTGTGACTTGGTCTGTTCCTCTGATAGGAGAGGTCACGCTTGATAACTATCATTGCCTGCGATGCTTTGCCACTCACACGTGTATGCAGCAGCTGCAAGATCATATGGAGGTTCACACGGATATCATGTACAAAGTTGACCTAGCCAAGGCCTACATTCGCATTTTTGCACCTGATGAAGATGCGCTCCGCTCATCACATCCGACGTTTCACAGCTTCTCGAGCCTTGAGGATCCAGAATCAGATGTAGAAGGTGACATATCGCCACAAAGGTTGCCGAGAAGGCATCCGCAGCAGAGGAGCAAGTCATACCAGGTAAGCATCCATTTCACTTGAGTTATGGCGTCCCAACTAACGAGGGAAACAGCTGCAGCCGAACAAACCGAAAGATAACAGGCGTTTGATTCCGCACATAAAGCAACCTCTTTATGATCGTCTGAGCAAATCACTCCTTGAGCCAGGATCTCTCGTTGACCCCCCTCCAGTCGACGACGCCTGGCTCGTACAGAAGCACCGGGATATAATTAGAGATTATAGCGATGTTCATCAGGATGAAAAGGAATATATCTTTGAATGGGATGCTTGCGTGAACAAGGATTGCGTCACTTCGGAGCCCCAGTTACAAGAGGTATACATCAAATTTCTCCAGGATAAGGGGTCCTGGATTGCAGCGTCTCAAAGTCGGGTCACAGAGTGGGCCAAACATTTAAGCTATCTTAAATCGAGAAACGCATTGACGGAAGAAACAATTGCTGAAGCTCTCACAATTATGCGCCAATCCAAGTCCCAGAGGCAACCCGAACAACCAGACACCAGCAAAGCGCCGTCTCCAAAATCCGCATACCGAAAATCCGTAGCAGGTTGTCCCGTATGTGGCCAGCCAGTAAGAGGCCCGGCGTTTGTGATCTGCTCAAACTCGGTAGGTAACTTGGTGGAGTGGTTAATTTTCGCTTTAAGAGTACTGACGGTTGCTATAGGATTGTAGTAATGCATTATACCACACCGAGTGCATTCGACCGGAGGCGAAAGAACCGGTGGAAAGTCGACATTGGCGCTGTAATAAGTGCCATGTCGAGCAGACAGCCACTAGCTAAAATATTCTGCCTTACTTGCTCACGGAAATGGTACCATGGCTCGGCATCAGTTCATGACTTCTATATGATCGCTGTGAGAGAGGCTGATTCATGCCGATTTCAACATAATACGTTATACAGAATCGGGACATGAAGGCGACAAGGTCTAATGCCGAGATCAGTGGCAAATGTACATATGTATCATATCTAGACCAATAGGTCCAGAGACGAAGAAGTGGAGGGCCGTTCTGAGCGCTGCTAGAAGGTGTAATTGCAGCAAAACGTTGATCTCGCTGAAGATAGCAAAAAAACAAATATTCAAAGAACGCTCCTGTTACAATCCGAAGTTGACTTGGTGTCAGAAGGGGGGAAAGAACCATCCCACACCCGTATTTGCTTTGCGCTGGAAAGGCAACGAATTAACTCCATAGACAATGTTGAAGAAGCCCGATTTACGTCACTGCAGCTCAAATTTGACGAACAAATGGTATTGATTACTGCTGGAGTTATCTCGCCGTGAGGAGGCGTGATTCCGCTCAAGCTTTAGGTATAGAACTGCCGAGAATTGTCAATTCGTTACACATTTACATCTAAATTTTCTAGGTCATTGTATAATTGTTTATCATTCTTGATTCCTTTGGTGTCACAATACCCCACAGCTTACTTAATGTGCTTTCGCATAAATCAGAACAAAACACGTCTTCTTACGTTTAACAGGCATATGATTCTAAGCATAGGGCATTGGCTTCAATCTTAGCAGGATTTATCTATCAACAAAAGTCCCACCGTAGAACCCAGGCTTGTTCAACGTGTATGAAGAGTCTGATGATGGCTTTTGACGAGGAGATTTATTTAAAAGAAGATCATGAATATAGAAGACTTACACGCATCTAAGAGCAAGTCACGTGGCCCCATTTCCAACTTGCCCCAGGTTTTCCCCAACTTTCCTCTTCCGGCAACGATCTGTTCGAGGTGTGCTAGGTGCTTGCTCCTAACGGTAACAGATCGCCAGAACGCCAGATAACCGGGTTTCTGGAGAGTAGATAGGCGGTTGTATTATTGTTAGATGGCTTAGCTGCTGTGGGGTTTGAATACCTAGATATGACCGGAATGCAGTTGGTACTTATGCGACCTATATAAATCATAAATACAGTTGACCAGACATCAAGAGAGGCACATTAACAAACACACGACGCGGTGTTAGTACGAGCGAGGGAGGTTGCACTGCATATTTCCCAGGTCTACCGTATCAGTCTACATCTAGCCATGTACCTGCCTCCCTACGTACCTACGACAAGTTTCCAAAGTAGTAAGACAGATAGATAGATAGTCAAGAGATAACCCCGCACCCAAGCCGGCGTCACACCCAGGGGGTCTTTGTTGGGGATCCCCTCAGTCATGTGCCAATCAATCTCTAGGTCTAGACTGGCCGGGGTGGAAGGTAACATCGGACTTGGGCTCTTTCTCTCGTCTGTTAGTAGGTATACTGTAAGTGTAAGTCGTTGCAGTCGATTTCCTCGATTCGTTCGATTCGTCGATTCATATCTGCTAGCCTAGATGTGACAACCCAGCTCGGCAGAGAAGCGGGCAGGCATACATACAAAGATCGGCGAACCGCCAACCGTAGGAAAGCGAATTCTTACCAGCGCCTTCTTTGTTTTTCATCAATCTTCTCAGGTCAGTTTTTAGGTTGCGGGGGGGAATAGGAATCGAACTTTATCACTCTCCCCGCTCACTTGTCCGACTGCCTCAATTCACCTGCAGATAAGGTAGAGAGAGCAAAATCGAAGAAAATGGGACAATCTGCAAACGACGACGATATCGGTACGGGATCCGTCGCCCGCCAGGATACGATGAGCGAGAAGCAAGATTTCGAAAAAGACGTCGAGAATGGCCGTAATGGCCGTTCCGCGCACATTGGCGAAGCCGTTGCTGCGCGCATTGCTGGGAATGTGGAGGATTTTATGGTAATTATGTCCCCTCTATTCCCCTGCGTGGAGGAGGGGGGATGAGAGGTAAATGAAACGGAAGAGCAATTTAAGCTAACGTTATGCCGTACAGACGCTCGTGAAGGAGGCCGATGAAGCAAATGAACGGGAACGCGGAAGTGAGTTACCCCCGGTTTGCTTCGTATCTTGGTCGAATTGAATGAACTTTGTGTGGTGTCTTTGTCTTGGGCTTGAGAGGCCGTTAGAGGGACCGAGTATGAGCTCGGTCTTCTTGATAACTTCATTTACCCCCTTCCCCTTCCCTCTCCTTCTACTCGGACAGGCACAAAATTGCAAGACAGGCCTATAGATGATGAAAAGAGTGCGCTGGTTCAACAACAGGCATTGCCCTAACGCGGGCCATGTTGATGGTTTAGCGGCGAAGTCAGCAGGACAAGCCCCCGTGTCAGAGGCAGCGCTATTGGCTTCAAGAGTTTTTCGGTCCGCAGTTGTTGAGTTCGTCTCAAGCGGCCGCATTCTTTTTCTTGCAAACCTTCATGGCTCGAGTTCGATTGGGCTGTAATTTCCTTTTCTCTTCTTTTTTTTTGTACAATGATTTAATTCTGGCTTAGCTAAAAGATAACTTCTACAGTGACTCTTCGTCATGCCTTCAAAGTCTACCCGAAAGCCATTGGCTGGTCGATGTTGCTGTCTTCCTGTCTGATTATGGAAGGGTATCAGACGGCTGTTGTTGGATCGGTGAGTAAACCTCGTGGTTAATTTTCCTTTTCTCCTTTTTTATATCCTGGACTTGTTTGGTAGCTTAGTGCTTTATTTTGGTGGAGTATCATGCCTTCTAGCTTTTGTGAGGAAAATAGTGACATTACATTGAAAAAGCGATTACTAACTCCTAGGTTACAGTGTAAGCAGGCATCTTATATCCACAAATAAAGATGTCCCGATGATTTATAATAAGATGCAAAAGACTGATTAGTTACTCCTACTTACAGACCTGGCATACCCGGCATTTAAAGATAGATTTGGCATCGTGGCGCCAAACGGTGAACGTGTGATCCCCGCGAGCTGGCAAAACGGCATCTCGGGCGCCACGAATGTGGGCGAGATCATCGGACTCCAGGTATGGAAGGCGGCGTACCTAAATTCCATAATTCCACCCCTTTCTCTAAACTACTGAGGGATCCGTCTGCTTTACTAACACTACCCCTTTCTTTTCACATACAGATCGCTGGCGTGGTATCCGAGCGCTGGGGCTACCGCTGGACCATCATGGGCGCACTAGTCGCCGTAACTGGATTCATCTTCTTCCCGTTCTTCGCGGGGAACTTGACTATATTTCTCGTCGGCGAGCTCTTCCAGGGTATGGCATGGGGCGTCTTCCAGACAATGACTACCGCGTACGCGGCTGAGGTCTGTCCCGTGCCGCTACGCCATTACCTCACTGCATATGTCAACTTGTGCTGGATTATTGGACAGTTCATCTCGTCTGGTGTGCTCGTCGGTCTTGAGTCTCGCACCGATGTTTGGGGGTGAGTATCTATCTGCCTATTCGACACTTTTTCTAGTTCTTCTGTTGTATAAGGGGATACCATAGTAGATGTGGCTAACACGGAAAACTTTGCGATAGATACAAGATTCCGTTTGCTATACAGTGGATCTGGCCCATCCCTATTGCCATTGGAACCTTCTTGGCCCCGGAGTCGCCTTGGTGGTGTATCCGATACGGGAAGAAGAACAGGGCAGAGGAATCCTTGAAAAGACTTGCGAGGAGCTCTGGATTTTCGCAGCGTGAAGCTGATGCTACTCTGGCGCGTAAGTTTTCAATTTCAATCCTCTCATCTTTTTCTCTCCTTTCTGTCTATGTTATATTCCAGCCAGTAACGGAGCGTTCTTGTATTTATGCTAACACACGAAACAGTAATGGTCTACACCGACGAGATGGAAAAACAAGTCGCAACAGGAACGACTTACCGGGACTGCTTCAAGGGCGCCAACCTACGACGTACAGAGATCGTCTGCATGACGTGGCTGGCACAGACATTATCTGGAACGGCCCTGGGTGGTCTATCTACGTTTTTCTACCAACAAGCTGGCATCTCAGACAGCGATTCGTTCAAGTTGAGCTGGGGGAAGGACGCTATCAATTTCGTCGGCACCATCACCAGCTGGTTTGTTCTTAACAAGGTCGGGCGAAAGACACTTATGTTTAGTGGCATGAGTGCCATTTTCGTGCTCTTGCTGTGAGTTTTTCTTGTTTGTTCTTCCCGCGAGTTGCTGTGTTTCTCCTACTTAGTTTTATATTTCCGCGTGCCCTAGTATCCTCCTCCATCTCCTATTCCCCTGGCTTCCCAAATTTGTAAATCTAAGCACTAGTACGACAAGAAAGGAGGCGAGAGACATCAAACTAACCTCACCACCTTCTCTAAATAATAGCATAATCGGCTTCCTGGGAATCCCCTCACCAACCACGACAGCCGAGGCCTGGGCAGCGGGCACGCTCGTGATCCTGCTGAGCGCGACGGCCAATTTCTCCATCGGCTCCGTGGTGTACACGATTGTGTCCGAGATCCCCTCGACGCGCCTGCGCGCCAAGAGCATCATCCTCGCACGAAACGCCTACAACGCCATCAACATCGCCTTTGTTAACATCGTTAGCTACCGCCAGCTCAGCCCCGACGAGTGGAACTGGGGGCTTAAGTCCGGCTTCTTCTGGGCCGGTATCAATATTATCTTTACGACTTATATCTTCTTTCGGTTGCGTAAGTCCTTAATTTTCTTTTTCCTTTCGGGCCAACGCCTCTATTTCTATTCATCTCCACTGTGGTCTTCTCTTTGCCATAAGTGATCGTCTAAATGATTGGCCGAATGCCGTCGGAAATCTAGCCGAGACAAAAGGTCGCACATACGCCGAGCTCGACATCCTCTTCGAGAACAAGGTGCCGGCGCGCAAGTTCGCGTCAACCAAGATCGAGACGCTTGTCGCTGGGACAGAGGGCGCGCAGAAGCAGCAAGCGGAGGGCATCGTCGGCGAGTGACGGTAGGCTTGCTGACTGGTCTGATAACGGAGAGAGGAGAAGGGCTGAGACCCTGTTGGCGTATTTAGTTTAAGCTCGGAATCAGGCAGGCACAAGAAAGCTATGATGAGAGGTTCCACAACGATTCTATAAGCAAGGGCAGTCGGGTGGTGACGGTCTGCGTCGAGGGCCGTCTGGATGAAACAATTTATAGTAAATCCGATATTCAATTTAGTCGAATTTAACTATTACAGTGATATAACGCATGGATACGCACAACGCATCCTGCGCCCTAATTCTGTATTACCACCCGCCACCTGCAAGACAACTCGTCCACGGCGACTGTAACGCCATGATGATAATCTACACCCCTTAAAATCTATACTTGCTCTTTTTCTTCTCTTCCCGCTTCTCTTCATCACGCTTCATTCTCTTCCGACTTTCATTCGCGATCATTTCATCTAACCCTTCCTCTCTCCGCCACTGAGCGCCCACGCCCTCCTCGCGTCTTCCTTCCTCAAACCTCCGTTGCATCTCTTCTTTACTGATACCATCACCCAGTGCATCTGGGTCGAAAGAGACATCCACATCACCCGGCTTCTTGCGCTTCCTGCTACCGTCATCGTCCTGACCTAGTACACGCATATCACCAGCGTTCTTCATATCGTACACACGGTCGCTGCCGAAGAAACCCTCTGCTCTCGACTGTCTTTCTTGGAGGACTGTATATGCAGCACGGGGGTGCATGCTTTCCTCGGTCTCATATCCACGGCGCTGTTTACGGAGATCCAACTCTCCAGCGACAGACTCGGTGTGGGTACCATACTCCGTTGGTACAGTACTTGTAATACCGCCTGGAGTTTCCAAACCAGACGGTGTCTGTAGTCCTGCTCCGACATCCTCTTCGTCCTCATCTTCGTCTTCATCCTCTTCTTCTTCTTCGGACTCCTCCTCTGGTTCTTGTAGCTCGCCCCACAATGTCCTCTCGATCGGTTCGCCGGATGGTGGGGCAGCCTGGTTTGGTTGCATAATGCCGAAGATATCACCACCGAATAACGGCCTGTTGTACTCATCTACTGGGGGCTTGCCGTAACAGCCTGGGTTGAAGCCCCACTGCGCCCCGGGTGGTATAGGGGCGTTTAGGCCAGGAATGCGAAGGGAAGGGTATGAGGGTGGCGGACCGAAGCGTTGCTGGTTGATGAGCCACGGCGGAGGTGCTCCGGGGGGAATACTAAGAGCCTCTTTAAGGGTATCACTTAGCTCACCGGGGCGTAGATGCCGTAGATCTGTCTCGTACTCCTTCCCCTCATAGTACACTTCACCAAAACGCGTAAGTACTGGTTTATCTTGAAAGCGGAAGAAGGCGTCGTAGAGCTTCTGGTAGTCAATGTCCAGCTTGCCCATCTTAGGCTGGACACGTTCCCTCTGTTTTTGTTTGAGGCTCTGCTCTGCCTGCTTCTCCAATACAGCGTCTCTCATTTCTGAGATGCCAGTATCGGCGATGAACTTGGGCAGCTTGAAGGCGGGCTTTTCGATTCCCCTCTTAGATGATAAGTATTCGCGCTTTAGGGACCAGTGAGAGGGCACGGGGACTACGTTGCGCTGGGCCTTGATCTGTACGAGCAAGCGAGGGTCGGAAGACGATGTGTCGTGCCATTCAACGACCTCTGGCTTCTTAACGAGCGCCTTGAGCTCGGCGATAGACAGTTTGTTGAGCATCTTCCGTTTCTTCTTGGAGAGCTTGTTCTGGCCCGACTGGTTCTCGTCGTCCTCGTCTGGTATGTTATCGTCCTCATCGTGAAACACCTCGCCCTGGTTTCCAGCGTTGGCTTCCTTGGAGACAGCATCGCCATCGTCATTCGATGCGCCAAACTTGGTGAAAATATCTTTGAACATGGAAAAAGCGGGATCTTCGGCATCCAGGTCGTACCCATCTATGGGACCATCGGCGGGGAATCCATCTGCAGCAGTGGAATCTTTCTTGACTTCGAGGTTGGATGCGCCGTTCGTTTGTGGAGTGTCGCTAGGAGCGGCGGACTCATCCTCGCTCGGCTCGGGCTGGGGCGTCTCACTCGCCTTTGATGTGTCCTGAAGGCAAATGTAAGTATCCGTGTCAAGTGCATAGACGACGGTAGCCAAACCTACGTCTGCTTTTGCTACCTTGTCGGCCTTCCTTTTTGCGCGCCGCTTCTGGTTCTTGGTCATCTTGGGGGCCGCCATGTCGCCGATGATGGGAGACAAATGCGCCCTTCTAACGGAAAATGATTAAGAGAGTGAATAGGGAGGATAAAAGAAGTTCAGAAATAGAGAGACGTTGATACAAGGCAGAGGCACACGCAGCAAGACTGATGCTACAGGATGAGGCTGGCACTAGAACGGCCAATAAAGGAAAATAAAGTCAGCCGCAAGAGCAGGTACATTAGCTTCGCTCGGCGCGACACGGTGATATGGATATGGATGAGAAATAAAGTGGGGACTTGCATTTTATCCTGGATAGAAGCGCAAAATTGTACTCTATAACATTCGGTACACCTTCGCTGCCCTTTTGCGCACCTAGAGAAATGTACTAATAGTGGATATCTGTTAGTGGGGCACTTGGCATCTCACTGCAGCCAAATCCTTTGGCGGCGTGCTGCACTGCTTGGTGCTGGCCAGTTGGACTTGCGACCCGCGCTAGGGTTGCTGCTAAGCCATTGCCGCATTACGCCAGCAGACCGGACTAAGCCAGTAAGTAAAGTTTAATCATACACCTAACTCACCATGGCGCACGCAATCTTCGAACACTCCCTTATCAGGTAACATTATACTAATGTTCGAGGAGCATCTTCAATCCAATCTTCCACATCGTAAAACACTGCTGGGAACTTCCACCTCACACGCGATCGCTAAATTCGCCGGTCATTCGGTACCAGTTAAACAACCCAAGCAACCATTAAGTTTTGCCAAGAAGTGAAGCCGCCAGCAATGACGCTATAACATTCGGCTGTCCGAAGCTCGTGTTTAACTGTTTCTTTTTCTTCCACCTTTGTCGCTCGTTACTTATCTACACACACGCTACCGATTCGGCCTGTCGCATCGCTCGGTACTAAGTAGGCACTTATCATGCCTCACTCGACTGCTTCTGGCTCCTATTCCCGCGAGTCCTCTGTCTCACGATCGAACCCTAAGAGCTTGTCGGCGTCGGGAGATGGCGATGGCGACGCCGACTCGGGCCTCGAGAAATTCCCCGACCACATCGATGCCCCCTCCATGCGCAATCTCGTTGGAAGGCCGTACAGTCCCGGAGGGCTCAATGGCTACGGCGTAGGCTTGAACGGCGGAGCCCGCCTCAACGGCGACCGCTGGATGCCCGCTGCGGCCAGAGGGGTGAGATGGGGTCCGCTGGGGTCTCCTTCGCCTTTGCCTTTGCCTTCTCGAGGCGCCCATGGCCGGCAGAAGAGTATTGGCGAGGCCATTCGGACTATTAGAGACCGGAGGGGAAGTGTCAGCCAGAATGCACACGAGATAGCCGACGCGCTGAAGGCCCCTGTCTCTGCTAAGCTTATCGTCAGTGCTATTCCCAGTTGCCCGACTCCTACTTCATTAGCTCACCTCGGTCTTGTAGGCTCTGTGCATCATGTGGTACATGTCTTCGGCCCTGACCAATACATCTTCCAAGTCCATCTTGAATGCCTTTAACAAACCAGCCACGCTCACCATGATACAATTCTTCTTGGTGGCGTTTTATTGTATAACGTCTTCGTGGTTGGCCAGCGTATTTCCAAAATTGCGTTCGTCGATACCCGCACTCAAAAACCCCATACGAACACCCTCGAGGGATGTAATAAACTCCACTTTGCCTTTGGCTGTTTTCCAAGTTGGGGGCCACCTGTTCAGTTCTACGGCGACGTCGAAAATTCCCGTCTCCATGGTCCATACTGTGAAAGGCCTGTCACCACTCTTTACCGTCTTCGCCTACCGCTACTTCTTCGACATCCGATACCCGAGGGCAACATACTACTCGCTAATACCACTTACCCTTGGTGTCACACTGGCATGCTCATCAAATCACACGTACAAGGGAGAGATAGTCGGGATTCTTCACGCTTTAGCGGCCACCATCATATTTGTCACTCAAAACATCTTTTCCAAGAGATTGTTTAATGAAGCCGCCAGGGCAGAGGCTCAAGGTGAGGAGGCTAAATCCCGTAAATTAGACAAGTTGAATCTGTTGTGTTATTCCTCCGGATTGGCATTCTTGCTCACTTCCCCCATATGGTTTTGGACCGAAGGGGTTGGCTTGATTCGGGATTTTGTCCAGGATGGGTCCGTCGATTTGTCCGCCAAGCCCAATGCTATGGACCACGGTCGCTTGACCCTCGAGTTCTTGTTCAACGGAACTTTCCATTTTGGACAAAACATTCTTGCGTTTGTCCTATTGTCCCTCGTGTCTCCTGTCACCTATTCCGTTGCGTCCTTGATAAAACGGGTGTGGGTCATTGTAGTGGCAATTTTATGGTTCGGCAACCCAACAACCCCGGTCCAAGCGGTGGGAATCGCTCTCACGTTTCTCGGGCTGTATCTGTACGACCGGACGAGCGATAGCAACAAGGCGGATCGCCGAGCCCAACTTCTTAGCCAGAGCTCGGCTGGCACCGGTCCTTTGCTCCCGCTGAACACAGCACCTGGGACATCAGTACCGGCCGAGCGAGGGCCCATCTTCGACAGCCCTATGTCGATGTCCAGTGGGAAAATGCCTTATCCTTTCGCTAACGGCCATGCCTCGGCATCTGGTCCAGTCGAAGATCTTAAGAAGAGCGATGAAAATGGTAGAACCCGGCAGCGAGGGAGCAGTAATGCTGCTTGGTTGCCGCCTGGTACCAAACAAGAAGAAACATGGTTATCTGGAGACGGTATTCGAGCTGCCTCGTGAGATACCTGGCTTGGTATTATCTTTTTATTCAGCCCAGCTATCATTATGTATTATGCATGGACGATTTTCAATCATAGAATGTCATGACAAGTGGGGATTAGACAGTGCAGGACAACTGGTTCATCGAGCAGTCCGTCACCAAAGCCCCAGTGTAATTAGAGACGGGAGCGTTAGTCAGGGCCATCTATCATTAGGCATAAGGGTGCAGGAGTTCGGATGGATTTTGATTCTGGTTATTCTGCCACGGCACCATCTTACATGTACGACTAGCTTTTTGCTTAGCATTGTTGGGATGTATTTTGCATTCAAGTTGGACAGGGACCCCTTTGGCACTAACATGATAATTCATTTACATAGTCAGAGTTTGAGGGCAGGAAGAAAAGAAGTAATTGAGGTGTAATCTTTTCTTTCCCGTTGTTTTTCCCAGTCAACATACATTAGCTAGATTCATAATTAACCGATACCCAGGAATTACAACTGACGTCTACTACTTAGCACGCTAGTAGTGACAACAACTGAGAGAAGCTGGAGAGCTTGCATGGCTGTATCGGGTTTAGCACTGGCCTCGCGATACCCGATTAGGCTTGGTTGGTGCGCAGGTCCGGACAGGTCGTCCTCGGCCAGTGCACTTGTCACGTGATGAAATTAGCTCGCCCAGCAATGGGAGCCCGTTGTTGCGGTTTTTCTTCGTCGACCTCTCATTTCTTCATTCTCTGCTCAGCAGAACCGCATCACCCGTCCTCACCTTCCCATCCACAACCGCAGCTCTTCATCGCCCAAGATGTTTAAGAGGTGAGTACCGCGCCCTGGATGCGCTAGCGAATTCTTTTTTCGCCGCGAATGACGTCCAATTGCCGCCAATTGCGCTGCAACGAGAGCTGACCCCGACTTCTTCGCCCCGAACAGCCGCATGTCCTCATTCGCCCGCCCGGCCGTCTCGGCTGCCTCGCGGCGCCTAGTAAAGCCTTCCGCCCTCAGATTCCCCCTCGGTGCCCGATTGGCAAGCACATCAGGTGTCGGTGACGGCAAGATTCACCAGGTAGGCCAGCTCAGAGCTTCCGGAGCTTGGCAGAGGATTTATAGCTGACATTAATAAATAGGTCATCGGTGCCGTCGTCGATGGTTCGTAAACCACTTCCATCGCGAATCAATTGTACAAGTCAGACGAGGAAGCTTTGCTAACGACGGCGGATAGTCAAATTCGACACGGCTAAGCTGCCGCCCATTCTAAACGCCCTACAGACAGACAACCAGGGCAACAAGCTCGTCCTCGAGGTCGCGGTAAGCTTTGCGGTTCCAAGCCCGCAACGCTTGTCCTTTACTAACTGGTTTAAAGCAACATCTGGGTGAAAATGTCGTCCGCTGCATTGCCATGGACGGTAAGCCAACGCTTCATCTCTCGTCTCTAGGGCGAAGAAAAAGTGCTTATCATCTCCCTAGGTACCGAGGGTCTCGTCCGAGGCGCCAAGGCTGTCGACACTGGCGCTCCCATCACAATCCCCGTTGGTTCTGCCACGCTTGGCCGTATCATGAACGTCACTGGTGACCCAATCGACGAGCGTGGACCCATCAAGTCCGAGCATACTCTGCCCATTCACGCCGAGCCCCCGGCGTTCGTGGAACAGTCCACCACTGCTGAAGTTCTGGTCACTGGTATCAAGGTCGTCGATCTGCTCGCTCCCTACGCTCGTGGTGGAAAGATCGGTCTCTTCGGTGGTGCTGGCGTCGGAAAGACTGTCTTCATTCAGGAGCTGATCAACAACATCGCCAAGGCTCACGGTGGTTACTCTGTCTTCACGGGTGTCGGTGAGCGTACTCGTGAGGGTAACGATCTGTACCACGAAATGCAGGAGACCTCCGTCATTCAGCTCGACGGCGAGTCCAAGGTCGCTCTGGTGTTCGGCCAGATGAACGAGCCCCCAGGAGCTCGTGCTCGTGTCGCCTTGACGGGTCTTACTGTGGCTGAAAGATTTCGCTCTGAGGGACAAGACGGTATGTTTGAAAGCCCCGTGCTCCGAAATAACACGCAGCTAATTCTGCCCAGTGCTTCTCTTCATTGACAACATCTTCCGATTCACGCAAGCTGGTTCCGAAGTCTCTGCTCTGCTAGGCCGTATTCCCTCTGCCGTCGGTTACCAGCCCACCCTCGCCATCGACATGGGCGGCATGCAGGAGCGTATCACTACCACGAAACAGGGTTCCATTACTTCCGTCCAGGCCGTCTACGTCCCTGCTGACGATTTGACTGACCCTGCCCCCGCTACGACCTTCGCTCACTTGGACGCCACGACTGTCTTGTCCCGTGGTATCTCCGAGTTGGGTATCTACCCCGCTGTCGACCCTCTTGACTCTAAGTCTCGTATGCTTGACCCCCGTGTCGTTGGTCAGGAACACTACGACGTCGCTACTCGCACTCAGCAAATTCTCCAGGCCTACAAGTCTCTCCAGGATATCATTGCCATCTTGGGTATGGACGAACTGTCAGAAGCTGACAAGCTCACCGTCGAGCGTGCCCGTAAGATCCAGCGTTTCCTGAGCCAGCCTTTCACCGTCGCTCAGGTTTTCACTGGTATCGAGGGTAAGCTCGTTGATCTGAAGGACACCATTGCCTCGTTCAAGGCCATCCTCAACGGTGAGGGTGATGACCTGCCTGAGGGTGCTTTCTACATGGTTGGTGATTTGGCATCAGCACGGGCGAAGGGTGAGAAGATTATCGCTGAGTTGGAGAAGTCATCATAAAGAACCGGGCTGGGTCATGTTAAATAGAAGCTGCATTACAAGGGGGCGGCCTGTGTATATCTAGAAAAGGGAGAGCTATGTGGTGTGGCGTGATTTCTAGCTCAAATCAATTCCCTTTGTTGAGCTGTATACCAAGAAATGCATCCTAATTCCTTAAAACAATCGCTTCTCTGCTGTCTCATGTGAAATGTGCTTTTATGTCCTGACCCTCTGGTTTTCATGTTTCAAATGTTATGTTCAGCTTACAATAAATCAGCCCAATCCCCTTTATTTGCTTCTGAGAGTGACTAAGTTGTTGCATAAAGCTGCTAATGTGAATTCCGGAAGGCTGGCGAGACTTCAAAGCCTAATAAAATCCAGAATAGATAGGTAGTAAACGCCCAATAAACGCCCAATAAACACTAAATCATCGACCACTATATGCCTGTTAAACTAGCTAAATTCTAGGTATTTGTTGTGTATACTTTCACCGGTGTCTGTGTTCTGGTTGAAGTTGTCCGTGCTATACTGTAGAGTTCGACAGACACGAACTTCTCTAACCACCTTCAATCACCGAACACGCGACATGAAACTTGACGAGTTGAGAACTGGCAGATGTAGCGGAGCGAAAAGAAAGTACATTGAAAAAAATTCTATGTTCAGAGCCTATCCGCAGCGAGAAGAGGATTGCGTAGATTTGGATCCTGCAGCTAGAATTGCTATGGTAAAAGAAAAAGGGTAATTGTATTGTAGTTGGTTTAGCAGAGCTAGTATGTAGGGTAGTTTAAGGGGCTTGGTCGTCCTCATCTATTCAGCCATCCAGCCGGAGAGTCTTTGTTATATATGTAGGTAAACTGGCGCAGAGGGGGTTCTAGGAGATGGCGAAGATGGTCACGGACGTTGAAAAAAAATGGACTTAGAAAGAAACATGACTAGGTATTCTCAAAAAGCCATTCGAGAATAGAGATATCTAAGTAGTTTAATATAGTCTCAGACTTCTAATATGATGTATAGGCTTTAGGATAAATGAAAACCCAGCGAAAAAGTGTAGCGTAAATAAAGAGAAAAAATCGAACTAGTACTTTTATAGGTATTTGAGGCTGCCGCCCAGTTGCTACCCAGCCAGCAAGCGGTTCATTGCGAAAGATGATAGACGGGTTAATGTTGAAACTTAGGTTGGGATTTGGGGGTTGGACTCAGACTTTGGATTGTGGTTCACTTACTTCATCATTTTATTATTATTCACTGGGTCTATGTGACGCATGATATACAAGATATCTTATCTAGTAGCAGATGTAATGCGAAAAAGTTGTTCTTTTGGTATATTACCTGCTTGCTTGCTGCTTTTCTTGTGGCCCAGGTCGCGGGTAGGTGCATAGATAACTCGGAATGGATGGGCATTCCATCCACTTTTGTGAGGGATATAAATCCACCTTCCGCCTGCTTGACCGGCAGACTGACCGATAGACCTGATCATGATGATCTAGCAGCTGAGTCTACGTACTTAGGGTAGCTGAGGAAATGAGTATATCATTAATCAATCATCAACCAAGCCCCTTCATCCACTCCTAGATCCACCCCTTTCCTTCGTCTCCGGAACAACAACACTCTCTTGATTCGCCGATGAGCTGTCTCCACCGACGGATCCCGCCGTCACGCCTTCGGTTTCGGCTATGCGCTGCTCGATATGTGGGTGCGCTGCTGGGTCCGCGGATAGCCCGTATAATGCTACAGCGAGCACGCCGAGGATACCACTTAGGATGCTGAATGCTAGAGCTACCTTTCCGCGGGTTGTGAATCTAGTGTGGGTGAGAGTGATGTTAGTGATTTGCTTTTTTCTTACCCTTGTGCCAAGAACCCAGAGACTTACCCATCGGGGAGACGATCAGGGGCGCGGTTCTCGCCCTTCAGATCGGTGTAGTCTGCCGCGTTTCCTGCCGCATTGCCGACTGTGGCAATGTTCTGCGATGCGCAGACGTCGAGATGATTTTGTGGGATTGTAAGGCTCTTTTGGAGGGCTAGAGGTGCTTCTACCATTGTTGCTATCAAGCCTGAGGTTACGTGCCATTCAATGTGACAGTGGAAGAGCCAAACGCCTTTATTATCGTGGTTAGCTTTGTCTATTTTGTGAAGAAAAGGATGCAGTAGGGACTCTCCATGTGTGAGTGGGGATAGGTAGGAGTATGCGATATAAGGGGCCACAGAACAGATATGTTAAAGGGATGGAAGAAGCAGTGTAAACAGGGAGGCCAATAAGTTCTTACCTGGATTATCAGCACGAAACCGCAGCACGATATTTCCAGTCGGATACAGCACCAATGTATCTCGACGCATAGGGGTGGCTGGGAAGTCGGCCGCCGTGACATTAGCGTCCTCGAATGTCCCGGCATCTTCCGCCGAACGGTATATGGCCTGGAAGTGATGTCCGTGAAGGTGGAAGGGGTGGCGCCCCGTGTCAAGGTTGTTGACGACAATCTGCACAATCTCTCCTCTGTCGAGCACGAAGGCGTTGGTGTAAGACCCGTAGACAGTCGGGTCTGTCGCAAGCTCGCCAGCTGAGAGCGCCGTATAGATTGTGGGCACTTTGGGCGCTTTGTAGGTTACATTGTTGAAGAAGGCACTGGAATCATGGAGAGTCAGTAGTCTGTTTGATGGCTGAGGATGTACGCATAGACCCAGGGAGTACGGAGATAGGTATGTCTGGAACGTACTAATTCGCACCGTCGTCTAGGTTATCCATTATCACGTTCAACTCAATAGTCTTGTCAGGTTCACCGAGGAGAGTTTGGTTGTCGTATGGGATCAATGTCATGTCGTCGAAGGGGTCCAGCTCATCGACTAGAGCGGGTTTAGGAAACGGTTGAGTGTCATCGTAAGTGAGCCACCCAGTCACATTGTAATTCAGATCTGCTGGCAGGGTGTCGAATAAGCTCTGGAAGGGAGTCAGCAAACGCCAGCACGACTATGGCTTCAACATCATTCGTTATTGTGACTTACTGTGTCCATACTGGCCACAAAAGCATAGTTGGCCGTAGTCTCATTCTTAGTGGTCAACAGGAAGCTATACCGCTGCGCAGCAGATATGTATATCATCTCAGCTTCAGCAGGCTGGTGGTAAACGCCATCAACTTCGACGATAGTCATGTTGTGTCCCTCGAACCAGACATATTGTCCCGCAAAAGCGCCAATGTTGATCATACGGAACAAGTAGGTCTTCCCAGGCTGGACTGCGAGAGTGAGGTTCTGAGTTTCATTGAAAAGGGCTGCTTGAGGCACTGGTTCCGCGCCGGTTGGGTTGCTCTTGGAATTGAATGCCGGGAGTAAGACCGCCATTTGCTCGTGGTACCAGTCTGATACTGTGAGGACCAGTTCTTCATCGTATTGTCCCAGGAATGGAGACTTTGGATCGTGGACTACCAATGGTCCTCTTAGCCCATCTGGGTATTGTCCGCCAGTGTGGGAGTGGTACCAATATGTGCCGGGCTGGTTGATCTAATGTCTGTCAGTCAGTATGGCGCTGGCAATCGATCGATATAGAAATAGTCTCGGCATTGTCTTACAGTGAAGTTATATGTGAAATTCGATCCTGGCGGTATGCTGCATTGGCTGACTTGGGAGGGCCCATCCATGTGGGACGTGCCGTTCATAAAGAGGCCGTGAAAATGCAACGAAGTCGATTGGTTTCCCAGCTGGTTCGTTGCATGAACGACGATATTATCGCCGACATTTGCCTCTATCCGAGGGATCGGCCACTGGCCGTTGATACCGATGGTTGGCCTCTCGAACGCGCCATCTGGGTTGGCCGTCACCCAACCTATGTTGAAGTCATATGTCACTGTCGCGGCGGTTGTGACTTGTGCGGTGATTAATGCCCATGCTAGGGCGACGGCGTATCTTGTCAATGAATTCATTACGAACTCTGTAGGCAAGGAATTGCCTCGGTTTCGAAATTACGAAGTCGATGGTATGCTCGAGACAGGTACACTTATACTTATAGGTGGAATAAGAAGGAAGGAATAAACAGTATCTCTGCACACACCAAGAAGAATTTGCCCGAGGTCTTCTGGCTATTAGTGAGTATGGGGTACAGGGACTGAGTACAGAGGTAGCCTGCCGCACCAGTGCTCTCTCATGTCTCCAACGAGAGCGAGAGAAGGAAGTAAGAGTGCCCTCGAGATCATCTAATCCATCAGATAAGATCAAGGAGGGTGTGCACCACCACCGCTGATCTGGTAAATCGGGGTTCATTGTTCAGGGATCATCTCTTATCTGATCCGAGCTAGGAGCTCGAACTGCCCATTACCACACTACTACGCATACTAGGTACTAAAGGCATACCCAAATGTACCTCAATAGTACGGTCCAACCTTAGTCGGCACGGTGTGCCAGTAGTACAGCACAGCACAGTCCCCCGCTCCTCGAAGGTGCTACGTTGTACTAATAGATCGCGGAACAGAGAATGCCACAAGCATCAGCTGAGTGGTGTGATTATCCCACGGCGGCAGTCAGCCTGCATTGGCCACACAGAATGTGATCCCACAGGCCTCATTGTAGAACTTGAGCCATGTGGTCGGAGCGTGTTTGCCTAATTCAAGCATCATTGAACTGTTTTCTGGGACGATAAATTTTTCTCGAGTGACTTGACCTAATATGCAGCTAGAGGCGTCGATTTGAACCTAGAATGACTCTAATTCTGCACTACATGAGCGCCGTTGATGTTTTAGGACGGCGGTAGAGAATTTGACGGATTAAACCACAGCCGGCTGAATGATGCAGTGTACTACCAGCAGGGGTCAGAAAAGCCCACCATTACGGCATAGTGAGAAAAAAGCAAACTGCAGATCATACATATACTATAAGGGGAGATTTTGAGCAAGCTGGTTATCTGTTCGTTAACGTAGGTGTGAAGTTTGGTGTGGGCAGAGGAAGACGAAATGAGTAATGATAACATGAAGAAGTATCGTAGATACCTAAGTACATGTAGGCAAGGAAAAAGCTTATACTATCTTGGCGGCATGATAGGGCATGGGTTGCTCTTGCCGGCCGATCGAACTAGCCAGACCCAACATGCATAACAGCACCTACAGTACCTAAGCCCATCCTATAGAAATTGGATAGCTTATGTACTTCGAAATATTCCCACCCATTACTTTTTTTTTTCCAGAATTTACAGGGTATGTGCACTACATAAACGTATTTATTTACTAATACCCAGCCAAACAATCGTTCCTCTTAGCTTCTTTAGCGTAGGTAGACTGTGGCAGGCAGCGGGATATAACCGGTTTTTAAGTTCTTTATTCTTATGATTATCTTTTTCTAGCCCCCTCCCCTCCCAAATTGGCATCACACGGAACTTGCCCCTCGCTGACCAATAAAGGATTAGCCGCTATCGGCCGCAGGAAAGCAGTCTGGTTTAGAATGGGGTGCTGAGGTCGAGAAAAGGTGGTGAGGTGAAAGGTGGTGGTGGGATGGCCCCACACACACCTGCTTTTATCAGATCGGATAGATAATCGCGGAACAGCCGAATCGCAAGGTTGTTACACCATAGTGCGCTCTTAGCTAAACAGTACGTAGGAGTGGTGTGTTTGACATGGGCACACAGACGGGTAGACATATCTTGGATGGAGGATTTTCTATTTTCATTTCATTACGACGATTCCTCGTCTCATTTTCCCCTCAGCTGAGAGTAGATGTTTGTTAGTGGTCCATCAGCGCAGCACCACTACCAGAGTCTCAGTCAGGCATGCGAATATAACAGACACATCTGTTTTTCTTTTGCACGAGTCTGACCAACTACTTGTCTCACAAAATCGCTTATATACGCAACACACCTCTTCAGTTTAGAAGAAGTGTGACATAATCACCAACATGGCAAAGGACGTCTTCTCCGTCCCCGTCTTCCTCGTCGTCTTCCGCGAGACGCTCGAGACAGTCATCATCGTCTCCGCTCTCCTGGCTTTCCTTAAGCAGACACTCGATGGTCCCCATCGCGATGTCGCTGTCTATAAAGCTCTAGTCAGACAGGTATGAGCGACTACCTAAGCACACGCGCACCGCACATTTACTGACCGAGGATCAAATATAGGTTTGGTTCGGTGTCGGACTGGGCTTGTTCATCTGCCTCGTCATCGCCGGCGGGATAATCGGCACCTTCTACACGGTCGGCCGCAACGCCTGGGACCTCAACGAGTACAACTACGAGGGCGCCTTCGCGCTCTTCGCCTCCCTCATCATCAGCGTCGTCGGCGTCGCCCTGCTGCGCGTCGGCAAGATGCAGGAGAAGTGGCGCGTGAAGCTCGCCAAGGCCCTCGAGGCCCCCGTTAGTAGCGGTACTGCCGGGTCATCATCGTCGCTCACCGGCCGGTTGAAGCGCTTCGCGGAAAAGTACGCCATGTTCGTCTTGCCCTTCGTCACTGTCCTCAGAGAGGGCATCGAGGCCATTGTTTTCATCGCTGGCGTCTCATTCTCTGCGCCTGCTTATGCTGTGCCTTTGCCTGTTGTCGTGGGGCTTATTGTTGGCTCTGTTGTGGGATATATCTTGTACAGGTGAGTTGGCGGTCCAGAATATTGTTTATTCGGTACAATAATATGCTGATATTGTCCAGGGGCGGCACCACAACTCGGCTGCAGTATTTCCTCGTGGTTTCTACCTGTCTACTCTACCTAGTCGGCGCAGGTCTTTTCTCTCGCGCCGTTTGGTACTTGGAAGCTCAGCAGTGGAACAACGTCGTCGGCTCCGATGCTTCCGAGCTAGGGAGCGGGCCTGGATCATACGACATCGATAAGAGCGTGTGGCATGTGAACGTAAGTACAGCGACGTAATCTCATATCAAAGTCAGAATACTAACAATGACCTCTTAAGTGCTGCAATCCCGAACTTAACGGTGGCGGCGGCTGGGGAATCTTTAATGCTATTCTCGGATGGACGAACTCGGCCACATATGGCTCTGTCATCGCCTACAATGTTTACTGGATCGCTATCATGATCTCCCTGGGCGTCATGAGATATCGCGAGGTCAAGGGACACTGGCCGCTATTCGGGGCCAAGAAGGGCTCTACCGCAGCTGGACCCGACCAAGTTAGCGTGGAAACGAGCTCGAGAACAAAGGAAGAGGCGTCTGAATCCATCACTCCTGCTTAGGGTGCTGCTCTGGGCGACACCAAGTTATAACCATACTACCAACAACAAGGGCGGGTGGAAGGGACGCGATTAGGATATGCCGGCGAACAAGAGGGTTCAGAAATCGAGAGAAACGCGTTATTTCAATACATTATATTGCCAGCAGAGTCCCATAGACCCCAACCCCTCTTGCCAATCCTGGGTATACCGGGGTCGAAGGCGTATCTGCTAGATGTCACCCACGCTAAATCATAGACGCCAACTACACCAAATGTATCGAATAACTCTGAGGGCCAGATGTCGATGACATGGCAACCCAGGATAATTCCACTCCTTGTCATTAGATACTATTACAGACGAGTGAACATCAATCATCTTCTCGATGCCAGTGGGCGGGCGGCGTAACACGTCACGCCAGATCTAACGCCGCACCACCGATACCCATCCCATCTTCAACCTCCAGACTTCCTTTTCACGCTTTGTCTCGTACTGGCTACACGTCGTATATAGGTATACATCGCACGGGGTTCCAGTCGAAATCACCCGGGTACACCTCCCTGTATCGCCTCAGGGATGTTCGGACGGCCTTCTTGACCGATTTCACTGTGCAACAGCCAGAGTCAGTCAATGCGTATTCTCAAGATTCGCCAAAGAAATACTTTATTGAATAGGAAAAATCGTACCTCTGATACCGATGCGTTCTAAAACCGATAGTGCCCATAAGTAAGTCAATCGCGCGCCCGGCGCGTTTCTATCGGGGGTCCAGCTATTGTCGGAAAGGGCCGACTCGAAGAATTGCGTGCGTGCTCCTTGTATCTTCACGAGGAACATAAGACGCGGGAAATAATAGCCTCGTTGAGTATACTCCACGATACTCTTCTCGATGATGCAGCCGCTCCCGAGCAGAAGGTTGTTACTGATGCACTGCTGAAATATTCCTGGCCCTGGGAACACCGCTGCTACATCCGGTCGGCGATCTATAGTATACCGCGAGATGAAAAGCTGGCCGTTTTTCTCGTGGGTGACCATGAAAGTCCATAGCTAAAGAACTCGGCACATGTTCATGATTAGTTAGATGATCTTTAGAAGCGTCGAGCACTGGCAAAGAGCGTATTCAAGTTGCCACTCACCATCAGTTTGCTGTCGTAGTTCACTGGGGAGGGGTTCGGGTTGTCATTCGTATCGGATATAGGGGCCCCCGGATATTCGAGAGCGACGTAGAGCATGTCGGCCTCTATCTCCGGCATTTTGGGGTACTTCTTCCTCGTGACTGTAACTGTACGCGTGCTGTGCTCTTGTCAATAGGTGACGGTGTGCGTAAAGCGGGTTGCGGGCATTGAGTGTGGAACGGGGGACACGTTATAAATGTGCAAAAGCCATGTTTACAAATTAAATTTTGGGAAATTTTCAAGGGATGGACGAGCTGTATAACAATTTTGTAGCGAAAATCTCGTACTTACGAATCAGATCATGAGAGCTGCATCAAGGGATGGATAACGTGTATACAAATTTGGGCGAAACTCTTGTTTTCCCGACATGGTAAGCCTATCGTAATGACTCGGACTGGCAGCTGATGTGTGTAAAACAGGCACGCGCTGGTGTTTGAAATCGCATGGTATCGGCGCAAATAACGAATGAATTGGCCTCAACCCAAATAGTGTCCAGACTCATTGATATGATGAGACAAGTTAGGATAATTCCCTTGTATTTTTGTGATATACTCGCTGTGCCTTCAAGTCTATCTATCTAAACTAGGAAATACCGCTTCTTCAATCCCTTGGCTGAAAAAAAAAATGTTGGGTATGCTGGACAGCTATGGAATACTGTGCGCTCTGATAGGTTCTGTGTGGCCCATTCCGTCGTTGTACGGAGACTCGTATCAAATCACAACAAGTTTGATTCGGTAAAATAAGGACGGAGGAGTGAAAAAAGGGAGGAGAATTCACTCTGCAAAGATACCTCGTCGAAACCCTCTAGCTCTTTCCAAAACAAAGAGATGTATTGGTTCAACTGGCTCGTCTCGGCCGATTTGCATGAACTCTTCCCAGTGGTCCCACGTAATCCTTTGAGCGTCCTCCCAAGCCGTGTCGACTAAGTATAACGCCATCAGCAAGAGTTGTAAACCGACAGGGTATAGGGGGTTTGCTGAATCCTCTTACCTTGGTCATGGGTCATCCATATCCACGGGCATAGCCGCAGAACATTTTCAACAAAGTCTCGTTTGATTTCGTACGGATCGCGCTCTCGTACGTCCGAGTCGCGCATATTTGCCTTCATCGAAGGGAACTGCACCTGAAGCCAATCGCCGAAATTCCGCATTAAAGGGTTTTGCATCCACGGCCCCAGCTCGAAGAGGGCCCTGGGGCGCTTCGATATCGAGAATGTCTCTATATCGAGGCCGTGATCGTCGACATCGTCCGGTCGATCCCAGTGGTTCGGCGTGAAGTAGAAGACATAGACGGAATCGGCGCCGTAAATGTCGTCGCCGGTTACGACAAGTCCCAAGGTCTGCAACACGACATTAGCGTGCCCACGCTTTCTCTCTTCCCCATGATGGAAGAGTTCGTTCGCAGACATACAAAGTCACTCTTGTCTGGCGCCTAAGGAAGACAGAGATATACCGTGAAGGGCTTGATCTCGTCGGTGGGAGTATACATGCCCATTCGCGAAGACATTGTGGCGGTCTGATGAACCACTACGAAAGCACTGAAAGATATTTATTCAAAGGTCTATTGGTAAAAGTGAAGTAAAGAAGCTTCTGGTTCAAGAGTGTGGTGTCAAATAAGAGAAAAAATTGTAGGTTGTCGCTGAGTACCAAGCTGATGTGATGTGATGCGATGAATTTGAGAAGGTAATGTATGCTCTTGCCTTTTGAGCTTACAAGATACAATCAGCCTGCCTGATCATCCCATCAACTGAGAGCGTACTTACCTCAGTAAGGTATCTACCTAGGTATTTAGGTATTTCATTAGTTTACTTATGTAAGTACTTTACTGGATGAAACGTCCCGATTCCCCGGTTCACCAATGGGAGAGCAGGTGTATTAGGCACAGAGAGAAGTACCTAAGTTTTGTTCTCCCGAAAACATCTATTCCTAGGCCCTATTGGATGACACTACCTACATAAGTAGCTCGCTTACAGCTGAACATGTTGAGTCTCTCTATAACATGTTCATACATTCGGGAGCTTTACGTGCGATGAGCAAGGCTAACCTGCGAGACTCTTCTTCCTTTTTGTCCTCTTTTTCCGGCTTGCTCTCCTCGACTCTATCCGCTTTTCTTCCCTTTCCCTGTCTTTTTACTTCTTCAATCTCTTTAATCACGCGAAGTCGCGGCTGATAACGAGGAAAATTGGTGATTATCACCGGACAGCATATTGTATGTTGGTGAAGTGACGTAGAAGAGGTCGTACCTGGGCGGACAGCCAATAGGAGACATTGAATATCCCCAATCAGTCTAGCGCTGACCATCTGACCATCTGGTTATCCACCTCACCCGCAATGACTCTCTGTCAACGAACATCTCATACAATAAATGCTGACTCGAACGACAGTCGGGAGGCAAAACATATAAAATTTCTCTCACGTGTCTAAAGAGTCTAGGTGTTTGAACGACTTATCTCCAAGTCACAGGTGTCGTGAAGCGTTGTATTAAAGTGAGGCACAGCTGCTTAAAGAGTTTATCGTCTTAAGCGGCTACTTTCTCCGCCCTATTCCCACGTACGGCCAACCACGCTCCACCTGACTCCAGGGAGTAAGGAAGCGTTCATCGCATAGGAAGCTGATGAGGTCCTCATCCTCGGCCGCCTTCAAGGTATTGCCTCACACCGGAGACAGACCAAATGGAGGACTCAGCAGCAGGCGGTGCATCAGACGGCGGAGATCCCTCGTCGGATCACCCCCACGGCGGCGATGGCGGCGGGGACCAGCGTCCTGAAATAATCACCATTTCTGGGCGTGGCGACGTCGTGCTAGATGTCACCTTTCAGAACTCGAAGAATACTATCCGTTCGGCGCGGAAGGCAGCCGCAGCAGTAGTGCAGCCAAGACACCGCGGTGACCCGCCACAGCAGCCACTCCCCGTGCCTAAAGCGAGGATGCGTATTGCGTTCCGCGTGGAGCTTACCGTGCTGCGCCGACAGTCGAAATACTTCGATAAGCTACTGGGGGATTCGCGCTTCAAGGAAGCAAACGACATCGCCGACGCCCTCACTGCGTTATCGCTGAAGAACGTGACGCCAGGAGATGCGGATCCGACGGACCTTCCGTGGATAGCGATCCACGACGACGACGAGGCGACCGCCTACGCGTACCGGGAGCTAGCGTTCGCGGATCTCCTGCGCATCCTGCACGGAAGCGATGCTAAGACGGCGCAGGCGCAGATCACCATGTCATTCGTGACGGCACTGGCCGTGCTGGCGGACCGCTTTGACTGCGCCGCTGCCGTCTCTAAGTACGTAGCTACGAGCCTCAAGTTCAAGTGGCCTGTTACGAGCCGGATCAAGTCCGTCCGGGATGATGGCGGCACTGGGTTTAGCGGCATGAGCCGCGCCAACGAGAATGTCCTGCGCCAGAAGATCCTCGTCTCCTGGCTGCTGAACCAGCCCGGTAAGTTCCAGTCCGCGACGCGAGAACTCATTATGAATGGCTCCTGTCAGTGGAGCTCGTTTGGCGAGGAGGAAGACGAGTCGACGAGTGCTACTTGGTGGTACCTGCAAGATGGACTTGAGCGTATGTATTCCACTTACCCCTTTTTCTTGCCCAAAAGAAGGTACGGCCAGCACGACTCGCGTATACATCTATCATCCATCCATTCATTTATTCGTTGTTGTTATTATTGTTGTTTTATTTTCAATGATATTCTTCATCCTGCTGTCCACGTACAGTACAGTACACATTAACCCCAATTCCAGAAGAATTACAGTACAGACGCAACAGCGTCCTGAACACGCTCGCCTCTGTCCCACGACACTTTCTATCACTATACACCTCCTCGCGCAGCGCGCGGCAGTGCAAACTAGGCTACGACTCGAGCGTGGCGTGCGACTCATACCAGCTGGGCGAGATGTTCAAGTTCCTAGTGAACAAGGGGCTTTTATTCCCCACGGACTTCTCGCCGGCGTCGATCGACGCTCTCATGGGTGTTGCCGCTAACAACAAGAACAATAATAATAATAACAGCAACAATAGCAACACGGCCCTGCACATGCTCCCCGTGGACCACATCCTCGCCACCCTGCGCCAGTGCCCGGCCTACCAGATCGATAAGAACCACACCAACTGCGGGCTGCGCACGCGCCTGCTGCCTATCCTAGATTTCATCCAGGCGCTGCTCTCTGCGAATTCCATCCCCGTGTCGAGGGCCGCGTGGAAGAATGATCGCGCTGCGCATGCGTGGATGCCGACGGGTGATGTGGATGGCAAGATGCATTGGAATGGGGATGGCGATGAGAGGCCGTTTCGCTTCACCAGATCCCTGGCTGGAGACCAGAGATTGAGATATGAGAATGCCATGGGCGCAGATAAGTTTGCGCGTGATGTGTTCACGGCCACAAGCTGGGATTGGACGGCTGAGGATCAGGGGCCCGATCATATTTCTACGACGCCGAGGTGGTCTTTTAAGTAGACAAGTCAAAACCCTTAAAGCGCTATATGTCTCCCTAGACCACCGATTGGACATAGTCGGGTAGTTGCGAATTTGGATACCACAGATACTGCCATACAGGGGATTGTAGGTTGATATGTGAATAAGCCAGAAATGGTTTCCTTCCTGTATATATGCGGCCAGTCTGGTTCTATGTTCTTGGCCTCGTAGCTGGACAATGATAGAATTGGAAACAACCCAGCCACAAGATGCTATTTCATTAACCCAATGACTCCCCGCTCCCCAAACGCCGTTGTCGTTATGAATGATCTGAAGCAAAATTCAAAGGAAAGAAGAGGAGTTGACAAGAAAGTGAGTCAGCTAGCTCCTTAAAGCCTCGAGTCTGTTCCTCATTTGATCCATCATAGCCTCCTGGTCTTCCTCCTCGTCTTCCAGCTCAGCAGGAGTGGGTTCAGGCGCCACGGGCGTAGCAGGCATGGGACCAGCCTTCTCCATCTTGCCCTTAAGTATCTCCCCAAGGACCTTATCGACCTCGCCATCAGCCTCCATCTCCTCGTCCTCGAACATAGCATCCTCATCCACGGGTAAGTTCTCGCCCACCATCTCCTCGATGACGCCGGCCTTCATCAGCTCGGTGCTCAGCTCGCGCATGGTACCCGCCAGCTCGGGCAGGCGGATCAGCGTGTTCACGTCCTTCATGATGCCCACGCTCGCCCTGATGCTGCCCTCGATCTTGCGCACCGCGAACGCCTCGTTCACCTGCATCTGCACGCTGCTCAGCTGCGCTTTGGAGGTGATGAGGCGCGCCGACGTCCGGCGCGCGCGGATCAGCTCGCGCGCGAAGTCCCGCGCCTCCCGCTGCGCTTGAGCTCGGCGTGACGCGTCGCGGGCGCCGCGCCTGTCGGCTGCTACGATCAGGTTCTTCGTCTTCTGCTCGACTTGGCGGACGGCGGCGATGTCGCGGTCGAGTTTGCGGAGGTTGGAGCGTATGAGCTGATTACATTTGCGCATCTGGGTGAAGGGTACGTTTGTCAGTGTTGTGTTGTCTAAGGCTTGAATCCTTTTTGGTCCTCTTCCATCGTATATATTGATAATATGTATGTATTATATCCATGGAACTAGCTTCATTCGGTTTGGATGGTGCTTTTGCCGGTGCCTTGGAACGGGCAGGAGACCTACCTGCGCATTGGGATCTGGCTTGACGAAGAGAGCTTTAAGACCCTCCATCTTGGAGGACAGGTTGCGGCAAAGGATAACGAGCGTGCAGATTTCGATGGTGTTCCGGCGTGGATGCGATACAGCGATGTGAATAGGCTCGTTTCGTGGGGTTTGGCGATGACGTTGGAGGGAAGAGGTGATGGCTCCCGAGGCTAGATGCTGCACGGTGGGTTTCCAAGAGCCCAAGGCTGAGGAAGGAAAGCCGAATGTGGAGCCGACGCCTAGTGTGATCTGTACAGTGCTAATTGAGATTTGGCGCTGCTAATTCGGTTAGGTACCCTTACCCTTGATCCGTGCCGTTGATACCCCGCCATATACCCACTACCCCGCTGCCTCCTACAGTAATTTACCATCTTCAGCACCTGTCAACATGGCTAACATGACCGAACTTGTGAACAACCCAAGCGGCCTCCCAGGTAATGAGGTGCCAAGTAAAAGAAAAAGAATATTCGAGCTGTCTTGTTTCATCCTCTTTCAATTGCCTGCAGTTATGTCCAACTAGAATTACCCACAAATAGTTCGACAAAGACTAATGAGAGGTTTGCGTATCCAGTGTCAAGGTGCCACTGTGCTACGTCGATAGATGCAGATGACTTCTCCAGCAATCCGTTGGATCAAGGGTTTTTGCTGATTTTACTGTCATATGGGAGAAATTAGTATGGTGACGCCAATGTAAATGCAGACGCATGCGAGCTCAGGTGGTGAACACCGCTACTCCCACCCATGACAGATAAATTTACCTATCTACGCAGAGTAAGTTATCAGTTAGAGGTAGTATTGAAACAAAAACGAGGTTGAGACGGTTAGTTGTTTGTTGGTATATGTCTTACCTGACTGTCCTACCCCTCATTCTACCTTATATCCAAACAACCGTATACCTGACGCTACGGTCAAATACCTAGTTTAATAACTGGATGGATCTGCTATGGATAAGAGCCCTAGGACATGCGCGGAGGGCCCTTCATTCCTCCTTTATGTTCCTTCTTTTATCGTCTCCACAGGCAAATGAGGCACCACCGTTCAGTCAATGCTAACTTACTAGTTAGTACATATAGAAGCGGTCAGCTCACCAACAAAACGCAGGCACGCTGCAAGTCCTGCTCAGCCCTGCCGAGCCTACAGTAGCGGTAGGTAGTGATCATCTACTAGGTACTATATGTATGTAGTGGGTGGTCATACCAATTTAGGATAGGCACGCTACAGCTGTCTGCCCACCGGGCACCTTGATTGGGTAGGTTCCGATTGCAATAGTGGCTTACCTAACTCAAAGTCAGAGATATGTAATAAAAGTTTAGGTGGGAAAAAGTGACGAAGAAGTATCTCACATGGGGAAGTGCTGGTACAGACTCACACGCGAAGCTCTCTGTTTCTTTTGTCGGAATGATGCATGAGAAACTTACTGTTAGTTTGAGGTTCTTGAGCTATTCATCCTAGCTATAAGCAGAGTTATGCTGGCTAAGACATGGTCAGGCAGACAGTAGTCACGGTGGTAGGTACTTACCTAGAAATTGGCTGTGAGAGGAATAGCTAAGGTACGGGCAGGTACGGGATTCTATGCGCGCCGTGGTGCTTCTAAGAAATTCGTAGAATCAAAATGGGGGCCCCGGCTTTAGTGGGGTTCCACGCCCGGTTGCATCACCAGAATTTCACTGCCGCCTCTAGCAGGTGCTTGATTGACGAACACAGCTCCTTCTCTCCTGTCACATCTTCCCCAGCCTCACCTGCACAACAAACCCTGAGCAGCTTCCAGACGGCAACCCTGATTGCAAACAAATCACCGCCAAATCCACCCCATCGCTGCCTGTTAGTACTTAAGTACATCTACTAGTGGCATATCCAGGTACCGACAGGCCTACCGACCTACCTACTTCTTCTCATCTCACCAGCCTCTTCTTCTCTTCTTCCCCTTACATCTTCCACACTTGAACAGCTGTTTGTTTACCCCAAGCCCGCGCAACTCCCTGTCAAACTGCTCACACCAATTGTCACAAGCCTCATAGCTCCTCATTCTACAGCCTCCCCGCACCAGTCTACACTCATCAACATGTCGCAAGTCACTCCCGAAGGTAAGTTCCTTTTTTATGTGCTCTCTACCCCGCCATCACCCAGTTCACCTCTCTTTGCCATGTCCCAACGCCTGCTGCCTCTGCTGCTGCCGTCCAGCTAGCTGTCAGGCATTGTCTGTCTTAGGCTCGACGATGAGAAGGACATTGCAGCTAACATACCGCCTCTCCTACGCGTGTAGTTCTATGGGCCCAGCGCTCCTCCAGCACCGATCCCGAGAAGAACTTCATCTACCTCACCATCTCCGTCCCCGATGTACCCAAAGAGAACCTCAAGCTAGACCTCCAGCCGACTTCTCTGACTTTCCACGGCCACTCGGAAACCCTGAAGCGCACATACCACCTTGAACTCTCCTTCTACGCCGAGATCGACCCTGCGGAAAGCAAGATTAACCACACGGCCCGCAATGTCGAGATGAAGCTGCGCAAGAAGGAGCTGAAGGAGGAGTACTGGCCTCGTCTTCTGAAGGACGCCGCCAAGGTCCAGTTCCTGAAGACTGATTTCGACAAGTGGGTCGACGAGGACGAGCAAAACGAGGCTCCCGAAGATGACTTCTCTCAGTTCGGCGGCGGCGGTATGGGTATGTTCACATCCACTGTCCCAATTTTCAATTCTTATGATCCAGGTTAAATGCAAAGCTCTTGCGCTAGGCGCCTGGAAGCTATTCATATTTCAGAAACACAAAAGCTAACCCGTTTGTGTGTGCAGGAGGTATGCCCGGCATGGGTACGTGATCCATTATTCAAGACCCATATGTCTTGATCTCAAAAGACGGAAATACTGTTTTATCGGAGCAAACTGGCTAACACTATTTTGTGTCATAGGCGGTGCCGGTTTTGACGGAATCGATTTCTCCAAGCTGGGCGGTGCTACTGGAGGCCCCGGCTCCGATGACGAGGATGAAGAAGATGACGAGGATATGCCGGCGCTTGAGGGCGAGGAGGATGCCAAAGCCGAAGCTAAGCCCGACGAAGCTAAGGCCGACAAATAACCTGGGAAAGAAATTGGACATGCACACATACTTTAATCTCTCGGCCCTATCCTCGATTCTCCGGCCCCTGGTTGAGAGGATGTTGCTTCTGTCACAACTCAGTCCACCTCTACGGCACAAATCGGCGGCGCATAGAACAGAAATGGCACAAAGGCAACTCGGACTCGCTTGTGTATCGTTTCTTGGGGGTGTTTCAGGATTTCAGTTTCGGCGAGTTAGGAAAGGTTTATGGCACTTGATCCCCCCATGGCAATTCGATATTGAACAAGTTTATTTTCTTGTCTATCTCGTGCTCCTCTACGTGGCTAGGGCCGGTGTGACCAGTTTTTCACCTGCTGCTGCGTATCAGAATACTATATCGCCTTATGTCAGTGAGCATGTATCCTCCGACGTTACATATAAGCCTACGGTCTTTGCCCGCTGTTGAGAGATCCACTTACTTGGTGTTAGGTGTATCGTTGTAGTATGACTGGGTAAGCCGTTCAGTCTCTGGGGGAATGGCTCAGCCCCTTTGGCTTGTTCTCTCCTCTTTCTCCTGTTTCTCCTAACCCTAAGGTTTCAGTATGGCGATAATCTGATAATGTGGGTACATACCACCGACACGTAGGGGGGTTGTCGACTAAACGTTCCGTTGTTATTATTGAAAATAGATTCTTCTAGGCCGTGAATCGTCTCTATATGGTTGTGAAATGATCTGGCTTGCTGTAGGTCGCGAAAGGAGAATTACTGGACTAATAAGTTAGAGGTTGGTTTAGGTCTTGATGGGACTTCAATGTAGCAATCTTGACGTTTTATTTGTGGCGTATTGGGCTTTGTATGGAGAAGCGAGGTTTTGTTTGGTGAAGTAGGCCTTGTTGATGTAAGTAGTCGATGTTATCTAGAGGTATCTCTTTCTTGCAAGATAATTAGGGAGAGATAGGGTTTAAACTGTCTACGCTCTGGTTAGTTCAGATTGTTGGTGAGCGGAGGAGTTTAAAAATGTAGAAAAGCAGAAGAGAAAGAGCAGAACTAAAGAGCAACAGGGATGACGGAGACTTCCATGGATAAAGGGTCTTGGTAAGTCTGTGCTTCAAAAGCCTACCGTTTGAAAGTTGTTCTGATGCCGCGTCCTCTTTCACATGTTCCAAACTATTTGGATATGTGCCGTGATTGTGAAGGGATACAGATAAGATAGAGATCATTATAGACACTGATTTTGTTTCTATCATTCGCTTTTGAGCATGTGATAGAGTAGGGTATGGTGTGGTGACTGAACGACTCGGTGTGATAGAACACGTGTGTACGATATGCGATCATGGGAGTTATGGGTGTGTAAACCAGCGTTGAGTCAGGTATTATCTTTCCTCATTGAGCGGAGGTCTCGACACGTCCCCGTCGAATCGATGATATCGCTCATCTCTACATGTTGCCCCCTTTTCTCGTACAGCTGGAGCTGTCAGACCAACTGCCTGCGTGCTCCTTGCTGAGTCAGTATCCATACTCGACTGGGGACATGAAGATTGTATCAGTGTTGTTTGCGGAAGCTCTTTTACCTCATGCTTGTCGCTTCTCGGGACTCCCAGAGTGCTTGCATTGAGCTGTAAGGAGGTTGAGCGAGCGAGGTGGTTGGCTATCTGGTATGAATAGTTTGTTGCTTTGCGCATCGGTGACTGTTTGTGCTTCCATATCTTCGCAGCTGAAAGTCTAGTCAGGGAGAGGGTATCTCATACCCTAAGTTCGAAGTTTCTGAATGTATATCAAGCTCGTATACGTCATGTTGTGGTCGTATATCCACTTAATACTGTTGTGCCTTCTTTCTTTGGACTGAGGATTGTTGTCTTAGGCACCGGGAACAGTTTGAGCTAGGGTTGCTGTAGTCATCTGTCAGAGTACAACCTGGAGTTTAGCTTCCTGGGCAACTGCCTCGTTCATGTATGTTGGGCTTGGTTCCTGAGCTCTTGGCTGTCCTGTTATTGGGCGTTCAAGCGCCACTCGCGGCTTTCAAGCATCATTTTCTTAGGGGGGTCGTCATATACCATGATTGGGTTGGTTCCCTGGCTTATTTGTTCGTGCCATGAACGGGGTTTAGGGGTTTAGGGGTAAGCTTCTGGATATTCCACTGGCCAAATAGTTCAGCCGCGCCTATGTTCATGTCAGCGCTCGTTGCGAAACGTAAGCCCAGTTTCCGCATTCACAGGGGTTTCGGTATTCTGTAGTTTATCTTCTATTCAGTCTTTTTTGGCTTCTTTTCTAGCTTCTTTTCGAGATACACTGGCCACAGGTTAAGCTGACGGAGACATTATGACCAGTCCACAGCAGCTGTCTGTGCATGATTTTCGCAAGCTAACTTAGGAGCATTGCCATTGTCTGTGCGTAAGTTTGGTAAGACGCTTCGAACTTCCTCTTGCGGTGGCAGTCTCGATATACTCTCTAGAATCTCGATACGGAATTGCTAGGCTATGTTGATCTCTAACTAAAGTGAAGTACAACGAAGCGATGAGTCAGCCTAGGCCAGCCAATGTTCAGTAAATCAGGGGTTTGAGCTGTTCTAACTAGAGACGAGTGTTGAAATTGTGATGCTAAAGGCTGGGGAGTGACTTGAGTGTTTCGTTGTACATATAATCGTTATGATCAGGGTCACGCCAGGGGAATGTTGGAGAGCAACTCTCATTTTCCGATGTAGCCCAATAGAATACAACCATCATTTTTCACTTCGAGCATAAGTAGCACATGCCTCCAGTCACGGATAGGGCCATGGTTGAAACAATTCAAACCTCAAGTCACGACTGTCATCGTCTGATATTCTTATCAGCTATAAAGGAACATCTATCCGGGACTTTCGATACTCGGCGCATGATGCACTATCTACTCTATTAATTCGATCTACCATCAACTTTACCCGAGGGGAGAGTCTTGTAAAGCAAGTCCTTAGAATCTTGTGTTGCGTACGTTAATAAGTGTAAGGGGGTAGTATTTAGGATGTACGCGAGGCGGCATCGTTATATCTGGGTATCAATGGTGAGATGCCGGAAGATGTCTCCATACTAAGCATTTGGTTCGATCGATGATTCCGCCGATGGTTTTGGGCCTTGCTAAATAAGCGCCGGTAGTTGACCTGAGAGTTACCAACACGGCGCTCCGGCTTGTCTTACTCTGATGCCCGTGTAAGCTCGGCAGCGAGTGGGCTAGTCCCAACGGCACTGCATCGGATTCGACGCCCAGCTGCGTGGACTTTACACCCCCCAACATATTGGGCCACAGTAAAAGACCAGATCTTTGGGCTAACTGCCGCGATGGGTCCAAAGTGAATAAGAGGAGTACATACTGTTGGGTACCTCGCTGGTTGGCTGTGTAAGCGGTAGTAGATGAGATGTCTGGTTACGCTAGCATCGGCGGCAAGTCATTCACACACCTTGAGATTCCCACAGCACGCGTGGCATCACTCGCAGCATCACTAGCAGCTGGCGATGTAGGATTGGATTGATGGATAGCTAACGTAAGCGACGGTATCTGGATTCAGATTTGTTGTAATCTCGGGTTTTGGAGCACATCGCAGGCTCTTGCCTAATTGACAAATGGCCGTGGAGGATTGATGGGGTTGACGGAGTTGTTGGAGGGGTTAGTGGGATGTGATGGCTTCATCCTCGACTCACAGATTTAAGTGGCTAATCTCTTTGCTATGTGCTATGGGCGGTTGATTCAAAATCCAAGTACCTGGATTGGCCGGAAACCTTTGCAACATTCTCATCACACCCCCAACCCCCTAAACGGCAACCCGAGAATGAAAAAATCTCACGATATTTTCGATAGTTGGGTTGTGAGGAAATTGAATTATCACCCCTCTCTCGGAGTCGAGCATTCTTGCAAGAATCATATGGAACACAAAACGATAAGTATAGTGCTGGCCAGCGTGGTGTGTGTGGTGATTCATCATACTCGCAGTATGTATGTGCCTTGGCTTGCATGGCGCCAGCAAAAATGTCGGTATCAAACACTTCAGAGTTCTAAGCGTCTCAATCACATCGACCGAGGGTTGGTGGTAATCTTTTCTAGCGCGGTCGAATCATCTCGGCGGCTACGTGTATGTGCATCTCACCTTGCCAAACGCAAGATAAGTTGTCAGTCAGTATCGTGCAGCATAGCATATACATACATACATACATACACATACTTCATGCGCATGGGAACCGGCACCGGAACCAGCCCTACAGAATGTTCTTCGTGCCCAAGCGAAGCACAGATGCCAGATCGTGTATACGTAGCCGTCGCTGTCATTTATTTTTGTCCATTTACAGAGCTCCGTCGTATTTTTTCTTGACTTGATGAAGCACACAGAAGCACGTCATGAAACCACCACCCGGGGCGTACTCTGACGAGAGAGCGGCCAGAAATGCGGCCCCAAGGTAAAACGAGTACTAGTAAAGCAAGACATGTCACCAGCATGAGGACACACTAGTACGCAGTAGGGGCGGCGGCCCATCTACCATACCGGCAATCGCTCCTCGCATGATTGGGCTTCAGCGTCTTTCGACTTAGTCCCGATTTCCGACGAGTCACACACTTCCCAGCGCGCGAACAAAAAGGTTTGGATAGGTATGAAGAAACAACATGCCATTTTCAGCCTTATCTTTCTTTCGCAGTCCTTCGTCCGCCTGGGCGTTGTGATATACTTACCAGATTGCTTAAATATCTTCCCATTGTGGAAGATCCTATCCGTTTAACCCGTCGTGCGTAGCTAGCTGAAGCGGGTGAATTGTTATAATTAGGGACTAGGTAGGAGATATTGTAACCTTGTGGCTTGAAAAAGGTCCATGCGCAGTAATCACCCTACCGAGTACAAACGGAGTGTGTCTAAGCGAGACGTGGGGGAGATAAAAGAAGATCACGGAGTTATAGTAACCAGATGGCGCGACTGTACCGCTCTACCCATTCATCCTCCCAGGTTGTTATGGCGCGATATAATGCGACACTCCGACGATGAGTTCGTCCGTTCTAGATACCTTTGTGCTCTTTAACCGTCGTAAGCTGAGAGACAATACTCCGATTGACTCTCAGCCCGAAGCTGTTTTGGGTGCGCTGTCAAAAAAAGGTGTGGGAGGTGGCAGTCTCAATATTGCTTCTAGAACCCGTAAGAAAAAACGAATATATATTATTAATGGGGTAAATTTCCGTGGAGGTGTATTTTAGATTTGTCGAGGAAAAGTGAGGTATGGGGAATCGATTGATAAGATCACAACGTGGGTTAAAATGCGAGCGAGGGGGGCTAAGACCTCCCATGTCAATCTGATTAGCGATCAAATCCAGGTTGTATGTTGCGTCGCAATCTGCGAGGGATTTTCAATAGCAACCTAATCCGTCCTCGCATCCAGGCCACTCGTAGGAATCACTTTGGCAGCCAGCCCTATGCTGCCTACTCCGTGTGCTCCAAAGAAATCCATACCATCGGCTGATAGGGAAGTCTTGCTAATTTCGAAACCCATCTCACACACTTCAACCATTACTGTAAAAAGGTGTGTAGCCTTCCGACCCATCTCCGGCGGTCAGACATACGAAATGCTTTGGTTCATCGCCGTAAGGGGTCTTACTCAGATGACACTCAACTGCTAAACTTGTTAACATCCGGTCCCGAAAACTTGCCATCCTACGATATTCATAGTGTATTGCTGGCAACGTTCTGCAGATCCAAGGAATGTCAATTTCGAACCCACCATTCCCTGTCAGTCACCGATTTCGCCGACCACGACTACACCACATGTTTGAGATAGATCCTTAGCATCTGTGTATCGTGGGTGTATCGTGGGTGGATCGATGATATCTACGTGTCTACACTACTGTACGTGTTGCTGGTATGTCTATGTCAGGCATCGAATGCAAGTTTTGCAGTTCCGCGCCAGCAGGATTCATGCTGCCCGACCATGGTCGGCTTGCCGCTACAGCAACTTCATTCGATCTTCCTTAGCTTGAACGGCTACTACACCATGCCAGCGGCAACGATAGCCCGTATGCAATGCATGTCATGGCGGTGAGTTTTGCTTCATATCTAAGCTGTTTGCTAGGTCAGTTGTTAGGTCAGTTCGTGGTGAATCAAGGTGGGTGGATATGTATACTAAGTATGTCTGCTGTATGTACGGGTGTCTGTGTGGCACACACAGAAGCGAAACATTGCTGGATACCGGTGTTCATCCTGCTCCCCCGAGCGCCAGCAAGCTCCAATGCATTCACACCGCCCGTTCAGTATTTCCTGATCAGGCAGTAGTTCTTGAGGGGAGGAGTGCTCGCAGAGAGAGGGGGAGAAGGAAAGGAAAATCGCAGGCCGACGGGTCCTTGTGTGGGGGATGATGTCCCTATTTACCTGCTTTTTTCTCTTCATAGCGCACTACTAGTACTGTATCTCAACCAGGGCTTAATAGCTGCAATCTGTATATCTCCCGCCGTTGACACCCCCGTTTCGGCCGTTTCCATCTTGCATCCGCTGTCCGGATAGCGCAGTAGCGCAGTGCTTTCTTCTATTTGACCCCCTGCCCTGTCGCGAAATAAACGTGCATTGCATGCCCAGGATTCAGTGGCTGGCAGGAAGCAAGAAACATAGTGATCAGCATCATAGGTAACCTGATTGAGGACCGGGTAACCTGCCCGCTGTTTTACTAATCTTTTCAGGATGGTAACTGCGTTGCCTATGCCAAAGGAGGTATGTAAAATAGGGTAGCGTACCCGACTGTATTCCTTCACACTACTGTAAGCTAGTCCGGTGAGATAAGAGGCTTGAGAGAGAAGGACCCTGATGATCCTTCGAGCGTTACCACGTTGCTTCCAACACTTTTGACACTTTCTATTTTCGCTATGAGGCGCCCGAGCTATACGCTATGGAGTAGGATATTGCGAGTATACATATCACCTTACTGTAATGCAATGTCCAATGCACTCGAATCCTATCCAACAATCAAGTTTGTGCAGAGCAGACCTAGGTGAATGTGCTCGGTCAGGGAATCGCACCGGGCACTGACCGGGCTTACAGACAGTTTGCTTGTGCGTGACGAGCGCTGGGGTTGCGAAACGTAGGACCTGTCACATGTGAGCAGAGGAAACAAAGTCCAGACGTTTCGTTTCGTTTGGGTCGGGCGCCGATTCGTAAGGACTCGACGTTAAACAGCTACTGATCGTTTGCGGCAGACTGCATTTTCATCGGCTGCGTCTAGGCGTTTCGTGTTGCCGGTAGTTGCAGTTTGCGTTGTTACTGGTCGTAATCTGTGTCAATTCTTTTTACGGAATCTCGCTTCAGCCAACCCCGTACTCAATGTTTACTGGACCATTGACGCGGGATCGTCCCGGCAGTTATCGACTAGTAGGCCACAGAGTGTGGATATACAAAGTGATCGCCACGACACGGCCGGGTCTCACAAAAACAACCCCGCTCAAAGGATAGATCTACGAGTTCTGGAAGCTTTGGATTGGATATTCAGTGTCCAAGGCTGATAAACGGCTACTGTGGCATCGTGAAGCTGTGGTTTCGCCGTGTTCTGGCCGTTCTTAGTAGAACCGGTGGCCTTACGCCATAGTTATCTATCTATTGGTTACTATCAAGCGAATAGCGTCCAATGGCCGGGTGTGCTTACGTATTGTCAGTATCGTATGGGAAACGGCCCTTCTCGTGGCGGCCACAATATGTCCGAGCGCATTCGCCTCACCCCGTTCTATTTCGCGTCAGCCCCTTTTTGGTATCCCGTCAGCACGCCTCCCGCCCCGTTTTTCGCACGGGCCAGCCAGCTGGAGTATTTATCGCGGCGGGTATTTGGACTTTAGTGTGATACTAAATAGCCACGAGGGAACACTATGTTTGGAGCTGAGGGTAGACGATTACTCGGAGCGATTCAAGTATTATACTTTGGCTCGGCGAAACGCGGGGAGACCCTTATTGAGCGATTCATTCCAAAGGTAGGAGGTTTCGGCCCTATATAGCAAAACTAAAATAGGCCAAGATCAACGGAGTTCTGGCCGGACGGATGTCAGCTCCTCTAAGGGGGTAGCTCCCGAGGGATACAGCTCGGGAGGTCGGCTGAATGCTGATATGGTAACAAGAGTTAGGTAAGCAGAGCCTTGAGGCTCGGTAATTCGGTTGAATAGAGCACTGATGATCATCGCTACGCTGATTTGATACGCCGGTTTCTGAACATAATATTTGCTCCTGGCACACCAGACCATCGGAATAACCGGGGTGCTGTTCATGAAGCCCGGGGAAATTCCCAATCTCTGGGAAACTGTAATACCTCGGCGTCGATTCTTACCGCTCCATACGGAAGAGAGAGCTCTTAGAGAGAGGGAAAAACGTGGGATATGGGGCCCTTCAGAAGCGAGAAAGAGTGCTAGGATGGCTTGCCTGGACAGGCAAGCAGCCGAGCCTCATATGGAATTAGAGCTCCTAGCAGAGATATGGGTAGCCCTGCCAATTTCACGACTTTAGCGTACGGCCGATATGGCCGTCGGGACACACCAATGTGTGTCCCGCGGCCAAACGGCGGTTTTCAACGAGTAACACCGGTAACAGACTGCACTATTGTGGAAACGAGATGCTACTTCTGGACGTTTCCCCCGGACGACAGATGGCCCCATTGAATTCACTTGTGTAAGCGTAGACTAGTAGTGAGCATATTTACTACCTGCCCGGAGCATGACAAGCGCGCCGGAGCACAACCGACACTATTCTGTAGTTCATTGGAAAACTTTTTGTTCTAGAAAAAAGCTTAGGGCGTTTGGAAGGCTTGGATTGCGAGCTGCCTATTGAAGGCGGGAGACCGGGCTGCTGGATGGATTGGATGGAGACGGAGAGCACAGGCAGACATGGGTGGACGTGTGTTATGTTACATCTGGCGTGCGGCAATACGCGCGCTCACTCCCCATCAGCCTTAAGAGAGTCCACGATCGCTTTCCTATGGTATGGTATGGACGATACTCGAGCAGTGCTCGAGGCGCAAACACTTTGCGACCTGTCATTTCGATGACGAGCAGCATATTGCGAAATGACAATCGGATAGCGCATCAACAACGTGGCATCCATGACTAGCCCCCCGGATGATCGGTAGACGGGCAGAGCAACGGGCAACAAGGCGCGATGTTCGCGCAGACATTCCGTATGTAAATTACAATAGGTATTATCCTGATGAATCAGTGCGCCACCACGATGTGGTATATGACATGACTGGGGCGGCACATGCTTCCAAGGCGGTGTTGGGAATTGTGTTACATCTGAGTCAGAATGCTATATGTATTGTACGCACACCCACATAACACACGTCTAACTGGGCTTTGCGAGCAAACGCCGAGCTGGTAAGCGAGATCGCTCACTGGCCAGGAAGGCCACCTATACGAGCGGCGGTGTTGTACAGCGGTCTGCGAACGACGTGCGTATTGGCTGCAGAAGACCCGACTTGCGGTCAGGAATGAGTCCAACGGGAGCGCGTTGGCTCACACCTGTTTCTTCTAGGCACCAAGACATGAGAACAAGATGCAATAATTTGCGACCTGATGCTACGCTTGTGACAGTTTGTTAGTTCTAGTTCCCGTTCATCATGAGCGCTGGACCACAGACGCGCAAAGGCACAAGGCATTAATCGTAGCGTTGAGCATAATAGGTATACTCTGACTCGGCTGGCCCCCTTATCCGGTACGCCGGCGCTGGTAATAGGAAAGGATTAATCCATGTCCCAAATTGTTACCCCGTCAAAAATAGCAGTGGGGAGAATCCTGTAATCCCACGTTTTTGCTCACTCTCACGCTCACTCCCCACGAGCCACGCCTCTTTTGATCTTGGTTATCCTTGCTGACGGAAGTGCCGTCGCAAGGCCAAAATCAGCACCCTGATCGATGATGACAAACACATGCGATCAAGCAACCAAGTCATCAACACCGAATAATCTTGATTTCTAATAGCTGCCTATGATGCGTGGGAGTGGTGAAAATGCCGCTGCCCTGTATGATGCGATGGTGATGCGCCGTGCCGATGCCGGCAAAGTGCTTTTCATGAGCGCACAATCCCAAGGACAAGTTTGGGGTGAATAACAGAAAAATCTTGAAATGGGATGTGTTGCATATGATCAGTGTTCAAGGCTTGACGGGAAGAAAGCACCGAGGAAAGCTCCTAGTGTGGGAGAAAAGGAAATCTATAAACTTGCCTTAAAGGGGAATTCCCTGTTTAATAGGGGTGGACGGTTGTGTCAAATACACATTCCCTAAGGCGGAACCGGTCCGGTTACCAGCCTACACTACATTAGATTGTAGTGTCTTTAATAGCATGTGTCTCATGGGGGCTGGTAACAGAACATAGCGTATACTCCTTGTATCTCCATCTTCGCGCTGCACCAACGGATATTACTAGTATGTGGCCGGGTCAACATATTGAGGGAGCATGTGTTACCAGCCCGAGGGATGCGGTCAAATTTCAGTGCCCCGGGCAGAAACCCCCAGGGAATAAAATAAGCACCTTCTAGCGTAAAATATGAAAATACTTTGGCCATCTACACACTAGCAGGAAACGGGACTGATATCCGACAGCAGGGGCTTACTATACCCAAGACCTGGGGCGCACTGACATTGCGTCGAAGCTCGGTAGAACCGTAAAACCATCCTGACAATTTCGCGGTTGGTTATTACCAGCATCCGTGTTACTAGGATACGCAACACTACTGTACGTACCCGGTTACGCGTGCTTTTTGACAAGCCGGGGAGCCATAATCCGGTAGGCCGGTGCGCTGGGAACAAGATGTTGTGCTTCGAAATGCTTTTCAATATTCTTTTGCCAAAACATTATTGTCGTGCGGGAGCGTGGTACCGGTATAGCGTGTATCAAGCCAACACACATGTCTATTTTCCTTGGCCTGTCTTGATAATTCCGCCCCCTTTGGGCTGCAAGAGGCGCTGTTAGAACGGAACAGGGAAGCAAGAACAAATATATCTAACACCTACCATATTTCAAAAACAAAAGGGATCGTGTTGGCTTTGTAACCGCCAAATGCTATTGGCTGCGGCAACCTGGCCCGGTCGGGGGGAAGAAGCAACACAACCAGAACCAAGCTGACTCTGTCCTTGTTCAAGGCGGTCTGAGCTGACTAGTGCTTGGTTACATGAGAGGTCTGCGACCATGACAGGCGGTCAGCCAGCGAGGAGGGGAGGGATTGGATGGGCTTGGGGGGCCACGGGGCGTGGGGAACAATAGGATACATACGCTACAGTACACCAGGATGAGGGATCATGGGGGGGTGGGAGATTGTGTCAGACGCGGCGAGACGGGATGCTGGGGGTCAGCCAAATGCCATGGGGAAATCTGGAAAATTGTCAGAAGCCGGACCGTTGTCCACGCCCCCCCCCTTGTCAGGATGAATCATGGATTCAGTCTAAGACCCTGACTTCTCCCTATCCACTTGGTACGTACCTCCCCGGAGCTTGTCGGTATTCATAGCACACATATATATCCTGCCTCATCTCGATCCCGCCGGAGCGGTCTCCTTCCATGACTTCATATTTTGACCATGAACATATTGGCGAACAAGTCTGATATTAGTTTTTTCAAACTAGAGGCTTTATAATAGCATCAACCTACCCAGTCGACTACGACCGCACAGTCTTGCTCTCGAGTGTTTCAGTGCCCGTCTCAACGCACCACCGACTTACACGCGAATACGAACGAACAGCCCAGATATAAGGAGGCTTCTATCTATTAACAAACACCACGACACTTCCGATCAACAATCTACGGAAACAAACCGTCAACATGTACAGTCCATACGGGTCATACAGCTCTATGAGCTCAAATACCCAGCCCCTGGACATCGCACCGAGCAGCTTTCTCTCACGCGATGCCACCTACCACGCTAGCTGCGCCTTTCCGTCATGGCCCCAGCGATCGTCACTGATGGACTCGACTCGGGAAGAGCGCGTCTCATCATACATCACCGACGACGAACTCTTCGAGGACCCCCTTAGCGACGACTCTCTGAGCATCTCGAGCGGCAGCAGCACAGCATCCGCGTCACCGTTCATCAGCGAGGAGGAGCTATTGGAACTACAGCGCCAGAAGATGGCGGCGCAACGGGAAGCCATCAAGCACTTGCTCAACGAGAAGGAACGCCGCCGTCAACAGTACAAGCGCACGCGCAAGAACAGCGGCGGCTCCAAGAAGAGCAGCAGCCCGAAATCAAAAGACCAGATGGCTCCCATCACCGAAGCTGGTGAATGAGAGGCGACGACAGCAATACTAACGATGAAACGACAGCATGACTGTAAGTTGCCTTACTGTTGATTTGCCTTGAGTGCATTCAGCCACTAATACGCTTTGCCATCTAGATTACGATATTTTTACAGCATGATACCCACAGCATTATTATTACAGCAGCAGCACACGGCATCACAGCATATACGATACCCATTATGATACCCTAATATGCGACATAAGACCCTTGGGGGTGCGGCACCAAGGCTTTTGCGCGACCACCACTACGCGCAGCAGTGGCTTAATGGTGCTGCGACTTAATAAGACTCATGATGACGACGGTGGTCACCGCCACCTACAGACTGGGTGTACATGACCACCTGCTGCCTACAGACGCTTTACAGCGTGGCACATCTACTCCTACTATGAGTCATACCCAACAGTACGAACGAGGCTACAAGAGGCGTAGCCCGATTCGGATGGATAACAGTTGTCTCAGCCACTTGGCCTGAACTGGATTCGGTCGAGGCGACAACACATACACAGATGTATCCCATATGCAGGGTCCGGTGTGTTTTCGCTGGAATATTATTTTTTGAACGCTAGACCACAGTGGCCTTCCTGAAGCAGGATGGATGAATACAGATGGATGGGGGCTATGAGCCATCCGGTTGTTGGAAATTTGTGTGAGCGGTGAAGAAAAGCATAGGCGACGCCCAGCGATTGGGCAGTTGACCGACGATGTCGGAGCACCGACCGGACAACCGCCTTGGGCGCGTTGGTGACCTGGCTCCATTGGGCAGGAATCACAGTTGGGGGAATGGAGATTGGGGAGGGAGGGGGGGTTGTTGTATGGGAAGAGGAGGTCTACGGCATCACTCCGGACGGACCTCCAATTGGCTGTCTCGGGTGACATGGTCACCGGTGATACGCTGGAAAGGAACTCTTGGCGAGACTCGGTGAAGGGGAAGAACATTTGACGGAATTAGGTCGGGGAGTATGTGCGCGGTTCAGCGTTGTCAATACTTACCCTGTACCCCCCGGTGAAGAAGTATGCACAACATGAATTAATCAATCATATTAAAAACAATACAAACCTCATCATCATACAAGTACATTGTGGTCATGTCTCATGTGAATGAATGCTTGCTTGCTCCCTTCGCCCTCTGAAACATCAAATTACCGGTTTCCTGGATACCGCCACTTTAATTCACTCATGATGTTATGTAGCGCAACCTTCGAGTATACTGCCTACCCTACAATGGAATTTCACTCGGTACATGCTGCTTTTCGGTATTGACAGGTGATAAAGTGTGTGCGCCCGAACATCAAGCCCACCCCCGCACCAGATCTCGGGAATGCATCTTTGAGACAAGTCTGGACCAGTTTGCTTTTGTTCGTCTCTGGGCTGGACGGTAAGCTACGTTGTCTCGGCTGCGACGATCATTTATAGTGTAGTGGGCAGGCAGATAAGTAGTATCAGTAACCTTTCATAAGACTAGGCCATGCAGCATGTCTATCCCTTTCCCACACACTAAATACGAGAATCCGGACAGAGGTTGGTGTAGTTAGAGGCGGTCAACCTCCCACAAAGTGATTGTAATTTTAAAGGTCGAGTTTGTGCCCTCCGAAGTGAGGATGAAGGGAGAAAGCTGGGGAGAAAGCTGGGGAGAAAGAGGACCTCGGAAACGAAACCCTTACCCTATTCTAGTAATTGCCGTTGAGGTGGATCTACTTGACAGTGGGGTGTGATAGGTAGTCCGTCACGATATCGACACTTACCTACTGAATTACTTACATAGTACGATAATACCATTGTGTGTTGATAGCGGTGTAGGGAGAAGGTAGGAGATCCTATCCTGTGCACCCAGTATCCTTATCAACGTGGTTGCTTGATTAATATGAATTGCAAAAGAGCTCGGGCAGCTCGGGTATTAGATAACTCGAAGACTCGTCCAACGGCGCCTTATTTGTTGGTTTGGTCGGCATTATGGCGTTATCGCATGCCCCTCCGTAACGTTCCCTTTGACAGTTCTAGACAGCTCCGGTAGGTGGCAAATCCCGGGACTTACAGGACCGACGAGGACGATCTTGAATGGCTGTTTGGTGGACTTGAGAGGGTGATTGATTAGAGACAGACCGTCAAAGTTGAGGAATAAAGCCACCCGACATCTACATATAGGATGGTGGTTCATTATACCGTCTAACGGCTGTCATTTGTCGATAAGTCCGACACCGTGTTGATTGGCTCATGTTGCCCGCTGGGTGCTCGGTTAACTGCTCGGTTAACTGTTCGGTTGATATACTCACATGTTGAATAATCAGGTAGATTTTGGCTCGAAATCCAATATCCCATTTCACCTTGCCGTTGTGCTCGGTTGATTGGTGAATATGACGTGATGAGCATTGTTGTAAGTTCCGAGGGCTTCTCGAGGCCGTCCCGAAAGCTCTTCGAGGAGGGTGAATGCACCCCACAAAGTTGTGGCGGCATGCTTATCACTTGCCATACTACGTACAGCTTATACAGACTAGCTTGTATGGACTGTGATTACGACATTGAGGCGTTCCTTGAAGCCGGGGAATTGCTTTGCTTATTCTGTCGCTGTACCTCAGGTTGATTAATAGATTGAATGCCCAGGCTCGTCTAACCGTCAGAACCAGAGGAAAACACCGTCATCTCGTGATAAGCCGTGTCGGGCTGATGGCCAGTGCTGGTTCACGATGTTCCACACGGGCCCGAACTTTCCACTAATAAGCAAGGGATCTCCCTCACCTCTCCTGCCTGGTCCCAGCTCTAGCGAGGGGCGCGCAGGGAAAAGAATACATTGAAGTAGAGGTGAAGAGAGAGACAGAGAGAGGCTTGTCTAGAGGCAATGCGGGACCTCGAGTTGCTTGTCGGTGAGTAATTATGTTGGTCTCACACTCGATGGGTACACTGCTTCTTTTACTTCGAATGCCCATGCATTCATTCTCCATAATTGCGCTCCGTAGCGGCGCGGAAGCCGGGGTTCACTCCTCCCCGGCGCTTTTTCTTGTTACGTAGTAGGCATACTGAAGCTTGTACGTACATTAGTACTGAATATAATCATCGCGCCAAGACTGTTGGTTCAATGTTCCTGTAGTGTGTGCACGGACAAGGTGATGAATTGCGAACCCACAGGGAGCTAACCATCTCCTACTGCACACAAGCGCTCCTTTTCGGCGATTAGTAGTAGCCTTGCAGATTTTGGCCCGTCAGCCCAGCGTAGTATTCGTCATTTTATTCTGGTGTATGACCTCTTATTCTTTGGGTCGCTCGGCGGGGAAAGCGTGACAGCCCAAACGCTTAAAATGTGTTAGGACAGGGCTTGAACAGAAGGTCCATGCACAAGCTGGACGTGATGCCAGGAATGAGGATTGGGTATACTTACCATGATGGGATGTTGAAGGGTGGGAAATGCTACCCCGTAGAGAAGTACGTACAGCAAGGCCCCCTCCATCCCTTTCCTGATCCATCTCCCCTGGATTGCAGTATCTTGGGTGTGACAACAGGGACCCATTATGCAAGGGGTTCGTCGCCAACTTCTTGGGATTGCGCGCAGGAGGAAATCTATCTATGGCGTAGGATGGCGGTGCTCACTGCTCACGTACGCTCAAAGAGCAATGGGGGTGGCTTATCACCGGGAATACTACAAAAGCCGAGCCGGCTGCAACCCTGAGCTGAATATAGAGCTTTCTGGGACTGGATAACGCAACAATCCATTCCTATAGCGAGCAGAATAAGCAGGATGAAGGCATGAAGTAATTGTCCGATGTCGCTAATACAGCACAGGGAACAACCCTAACGAAGAAATGAAGCGTCAAACTGGGAATGGCACCCAGTACAAGTTGATTCACTGTGTGATTGCATGAGCTTGTCAATTAAACTCTAAGGAGCTCAATTGATGTCAGTCGGCGCGCACAGACATCATGAACAATGCGGCGCAACTCCAGCGAAGGATGTAAGTAGTAGTGAAAGCACTCGACTCCAGGGGCCTGTCATTTTGTGATATGCACTTTCTATCCTAAGACGGATTTCAGTATAGCATCAATTCCAGGGGTTACGTTACCCGGTAGATGTCTCCCGCAAATCTCAGCCAACAATATAGCAATCATTTATGCGCGATAATGGAGGAATCACCCGACTGCCGGCCGCCTCAACTTGCCCCCAGATACCGCTATTTTATCATGGGTCTCGGGCTACCGAGTACTATATGCAAAATGCAGCCAACGTGGGCAAGCGCTAGAAGCGTTTGATGTCTCACCCAAGACCCAAAGACCCAGTAAGTGGCATCGCGCACGCATATCTACTTCGTTTTCGGGAGATTGTATCGTGATGCGGGAATACTTAATGGCAAGCATCCAGGTACGTCAAGCCATGTGAGCGAGGGAGCCAGCGAGGGAACCGTAGCTTTATGCCAGCACCCGTCCGCGGAGTTTAGTTAGCTGTAGTGTATCTTGTGAAATCCAAGTGCGGCGTACACTGCTTCGGTCGCATCGGCTGCCCACGTCGCCGGAGGATGAATCAGACAAGATTCTTGACGACAACAGCGCGATGACAAAAACGAACGACCGACAACGACACCACCGACAGTAGCGAGGATAAGACGAGGTGGGGCATTAGCACGATCTGCTGCTACCCCAGCCCCAGATATAACCATTGCGGACAGAATTAGACGTGGGAAGTGGAGTTAGAGTTGCAATCAGACACCAGAGCGGACCAGAGGGCTGCTGGGCCTATCCAGACCCTGGCTGGCTTCTTGGAGAATGCGCGCGCTGCGTTGGGGTAGCATGGCAGCATGAGAGAACTGCTGCAGAGCTGCTCTTATCACCAACTGTGGCACGGGTTTGGTACTCGTTACTTCGGGACTATACCTCGTTCGTCTACTGTATTCAGATAGAATAGCAGAGGAGGAGAAGTGGTACAGTCAGTCAGTCATAGACAAGAACAATGGCATTGTGGAAGAGCATGTACAGTAGTAACTTACTATAATAGTAGCGCAGTAGGTACTAGTACAGGATACATGCTACGCAGATAGTGTATAAGTCGACGTGGGAACTTGGAGGGGGCCCCTGCATCGACTTGGACCAACGAGGGCTGCAATCACGCCTTTTGCCGCCGAGCCGAATGCTAGGGACGGCCTCGCAGCCAATCAGCCGGGCAGCCTGACAAAGACCCCTGCGATCCCTGCGACCCGCTGGCCAATCTCTGCTCGCAACTGCCTTTCCACCACGGCCGGCGCTACCCAAGTGCTTGTGAGGAACAACGTCCTGGCACCTCCCTTTCTCACTCGCCTGTGCCAGCACGCCGTCCGCCCAACCAGCTTCCGCCGTCAGCTCCTCAACGAGGGAACAATGGGGACTGCGAGATGAGTCGAAGACAATGGGCCCCATCGACCTATTGTTATGCTCGCCTCGCTTCGATGGACCCTCCCAGTATCCCATGTGCTCGTCGTGCAGCGTGCAGCTCCCAGAAGCATGTCGAGGGAGCAGCGGTTAATACTATGCTATACGTCTCCAACCCCGAAGGGAAGAAAAAAAGAGGCCCCCATCGAGGCTGGGTGCGAATCCTCAAACTCGCCCCCGATATACATGTAGGTATATGTCGTCGCCTTGAGCATTGAGTTTCACCTTCTGCTTGCTGTGTTGCCTTGTGGGCAGCGCAAGTTGGTAGGTAGATATATGTTGGTAAAACTTAGATGGGCATGTGAGCAAGGCAATCCGATTGATTGAGCCGCTTCTGCACCGTCAAGTGACGAGCACAGAAACACAAGAGGCCGAGCTAATTATATCAAATATCGAACGCTCCCTGGTCTGGAGCTACTGCAAACTCTAGCCAGTAGTCACCCTCAGCGAGCTGTGTCAGTCAATTCCATCAACCTCTCTGTGCGACCCTGGACCACTCCCGTGGTTGATCAGACCAGCGACCCCTGTGCGGTGTAGACCTTGGCTTAGCCGGACCGTATCCGCTCTAGAGATGCCCGCCCACTGCTTTCCAACGTGGTAGTATACTATCTATGCGCCTTCGAGCCATTGACAGCGCAGAACCTCCTCCTCGTTAGGCGCTGTGCTTTTTAGTCCCTAGCGATAGACGACACTTTTAATATTTGCTTCCCTGCACACCCCCCGGAGCTTCATCGTTGTTCCTCCCTTTCCTTCTTTTGCCTCTTTGGATCTGTGATTGCTTCGGTCTTGCATACACCCGCCTCGACTCTCACGAGATCTGATGCGAGCGACGATCAAGCGCCGACGCCACAATCCGAATTAGACAGAACAGTGTTACACGGCACTGGATATACTATAGAACGCTCCCACGGCATTCAAGACGCTGGTGCACGAAAATACGTGGTGCTTACCTACTTACCACTTTCTGTCTCTTAACCGCCAAACCTTCTCGATCGTTTCCGAATAAGTTGGAAGGGAGAGAGGTTTAAATACAAAACCTACGCGCGGCCTCGTGGAACCCGACGCTTTTCTTTCCGACGACTAGATCTATACGGAACGCAGAGAAAAGGAATTGAGCCGGCAACGAGCAGGCGAAGGCGGTACATGATATGTACGAGCCCAAAAGCGAGTAGCGCAACCCGTTAGGATATTGGGAGGTTTCGCTCAAGGACATCATCACTCGGCTTTCGAGGTGAGTGTTTCGGTACCCGTTTTCGCAACGATGCAGGTTTTGGACAACTCTCAGCCTCGGCGCAAAGACGACATCACATGTTTGGCTCCGCTATCGCATGCGCTCACTTACATATTTTCTAGACCACATCGTCGCGATGTCTTCCTCGAGCCATCCGTCGGCTTCGCATCACCACAATGCCTCCATAAGCTCAGCAGGTCGATCGTCGAGGAAAGGAAAGGTAGCTTCGGAGCCGAGGGAGTTCAACTCGCCCAATGAGCCCGTGAGGTACTTCGAACCAACGGCGGCGACGGATCAAATGCTGCTATATGGACGTACGTGTGAAATTGCACTTCGGTAGCCGATGTTCTTTCCTTTTGATGGCTAACGATTATATAGAGGGCAATTCGGTAGTCGTTGCGAACCATGACACTTTATCGATTGAAAGACGCTTCTCTCGCCATTCGGCTGAGGTTCAATTGCTCGCCGTCGATACACAAAGCGCGACAATGGGCAATGGGAGATTCGTCGTGAGTTACGATGTAGACATGACTGCCATTGTGTGGGACTTGATGACAGGTGAAGAAGTTGCTCGGTTCTCATCATACGAGAACCTGACATGCGCAGTATGGATGCGGAACGGAAATGTCGCGTTTGGTATGCTACACCCGCGGACCTAGGTAGATCTTCTCGTGCTGATTTCATCTTTAGGCAATGTACAAGGAAACGTCATTCTCTTTGAGCCCATGACCTCCGAGCACATATCCGCGCGAACCATCGATCAAATCCCTATAACTGCATTGGCTCCTGCGGCCGATTGCAGAACATTTGCCATCGGGTAATTTCTGCTTTCTCACAACGAGTAGTTCTTTAAACTAACGTCTTTTAGGTACCAGAATGGCTCTCTTATCATCGCCACTCTCCAGCCTAGATTCACAATCCTGCACAGTTTAAGTACCTCAAGAGCTCCTTCTCCCATAGTTACTCTCGCTTGGCATGCATCGTCTTCCCGCCAGAAGTCAGATATGTTGGCCGTCCAGACCGATGACGGAGACTTGAGAGTGTGGAGCGTGGCCAAGTCGTTCAACAGCAACGACCCAGCCAAGGTGGTACGGATCTTAAAGCGGAACGACAGCTACCAAAACGGTCCCAACTGGATGGGCTGGTCAAAGAACGGCCGCATTATCCAGTTTTCTGATAAGTAAGTCATCTGTACATGCAGGTCCGCTAGGCCTGCATTTGGGACAATTGGGACCTGGGACTAACGTTATTTGCTATAGCGAGACCCTATCGTGGGATGTACGGACCAAACACGTCACTTGGGACAGTATACCGACGCTTGAGCATGTCCGCGGCCTGGCCGTGTACGGACCTGGTGCCATTCTTTTCACTCTGGGAGCCAATAACACAGTGCAGCAGTTCGACCTCAACACTCCAGCCATGATGATAGCTAATGTCCAGCATCCTGCCAATCTTTTGCCGCCGTCGCCTCCTGTTTCTATTGAGGAACAGCCGGAACAAGGCGTTCTCATCATTGGCACTGAATCCGATTCGTCTATTCCGGTTGATGCCGGAATTTCAGAAAGCGATGATGACCACATGTCGCCTCTGGCTAGGATGGTTCGCGGAACTGACTCTGCTAGTGACTCGTTTGAGCAAGACAGATACATGTCAGCAGGTTCTGTTTCCACTGCCAGTTCTACTGTCTCTAAGTCATCTGCCAACTCCGGTACGCAAGGACGGTACCAGCCATCCGTGCAGTCTCGTGGAATGACCGAAAACACTTACATTTCCGCTGGGTCATCTCTGCGGTCGTCAACCCGGCCACCTTACGGCGACAAGGATGCATATTCGCTCAGTGGTGTCAGCTCGGTATCCATCACATCTTCCTCTAGGTCTCGCACTCGGCCCTCGAGACTTAGAAACGAGGTTTTACCCAGCCCTGACGAGTCTAGAGCTCAAGATCTCTTCAAGTTCACTAGGAGTCGTCTTCATGATGTGCCTTACAAACGCACTCCTCTAGTTGACCAGACACATCTCACGAATGACGATCTCCGCCGACAAATGCTCAGCATCATCTTCGGATGGAACGGAGAGATGGAAGATCTCGTCCGAGATGAGATGTTACGCCATCCTAATAGGTCGGCAAGTCGCATCCTGCTCGCCAAATGGCTTGGAGATGTCGAGGCCGGTGTCATGCCAGCAACTTCTGAGAACATGACTTCTTCGGATTGGATGCTGCTCGCGTTAAGCGGTATTGGAGGTCAAGCCTCGCAACAAAGCCTTGGTCGCGCCTATGTGCAACGCCTTCTTGAGAATGGTGATGTGCATGCCGCAGCTACTATTATGATAGGAATGGGCGATCACAACGACGCAATCGAGATATATATCTCGCACAAGAAATTTTTAGAAGCTTTGGTCTTGCTTTGCCTGTTTTTTCCTGCTGTATGGGAACGTCAAGCCGCCGTGATTAAGAAATGGGGCGACTTTGCTGTTCAACATGGTCAGCAGGGATTGGCAATTAGATGGTATGTGTTATCAGATGGTTTGATCAAGTTTTTGACTTTTTACTGACACCGTTTTTTAGCTACGCTTGTACTGGTGTCGAGTCATCAGAACCGTGGACTTCGCCCTCCGCTGGACAGGTGACCTTTCCTAATATTAGCCAGAGTATTCCTGAAGTGCTAAGCCCGCCTCTGTCTCCTCCTGGGTTGAATCGCGGGCCTCAGCGCAGCATCGCGAAGTCATCGGCTTTGAAACTCATAACGTCGTTTGACGACAAAAAGCAGAAGTCGAAATTCTTTGCGGATGGCGACGACGGGAAGACTCCTATTGCAGCGGGCGTAACACCGATTGCTGAATCGGCAATTTCTCCTGGTGGGCGTGATCCAAGTACAGCTTTCCTTCGTCCATCTCAACGGAGTGCGTTCAACACCCCAGCATCGGCGAATCCGGTTACACCTGGTGGTTTCGGTCGGCAAAGACTCTCTTCCATTGGTGAAGTCGCGGCCGATGGTTTCTCACGTAATGCAGCCAAAGACATTGTCATCGAAGTTCCTAGCATAACTCAAGCCCAGCCCCAGGAACACGTTCGACAGGCCTCAAATGACCAGTATAATACTGGAATTTCCCTCGCACGGGCCTCTACGGCGAGCCCAATGATGATGAAGGACCGCCAGAGTCGCAAGGAGGCGCCTCCACCATCGCCATCCCCAGAATCAATCAACGCTTTAATGCAACAAGGCCGTTCAAGTAGGAACGGTGCTCGTGATCGGAGGCCCGAAGGAATGGAGCTGAAGCTAAACTCACTCGACGCGGCCATGGCTAGCGATGTGACCTCTCCAGAGCAGTCTGTTTCGTCCTCGACACGCTTCCACTGGCCCACTCGTCGCCGTGGACCTGGCTCAGTTGCTGGCTCAGTCACTTCTACCTCTAGTGCAGGAAGAAGCTATCGAGTCAACCATTCTGGCACAGGAAACAGAAGCCTCACCGATTACATCCACAGCTTGGAGACTGCCCAACACTACTCCAAGAAGCAACGCAGCCGCGAGAGCAGCCGACATCGTCAAGATGATCGTTCAGGACGAAGCCGTGAAAACAGCCGGAGCCGCAGGGCAGCTGCCCGAGAGAGCTCAGAGGAAAGAGGCCGAGTGGCGGCAAGGAACTGGACACCCAAACCAGCCAAGCGTTCCCCTACTTCTCCAATCCCCATGTCTCCTGAAGAGCTCATCAACCTCAGCACGCCGAAACAGCTTGATATACAGTTGAACGATGAGATTGTTCTTCCTCTCAATCTCGATTCTACCGCTCCCTCTACAGTTCGGAAATCAAGTCAGATTCGGCGGTTGTCGCCTCAACGCACTCGCGTATCTAGCCGCACGTCGAGCCGTGGCGGCCGACAAAAGAGCCGCGAGCGCCGTCCACTAGCTCTCGATATCCGAGGTCGAAGCGAAAATCGAGGTGAAGGCTCTTTAATGAGATCACCATCTTCGCCGTTGCCCATGTCTAACCAGATGAAATTCTACCATGAATCAGATGACGAGGCCGACTACCGAGCAGCAGTCGAGGCTCAAGAGCAATTTAGGAATCGGCACAACCGCAGCGTCAATCAGGATCCCTCGTCTCCAGCTGTTTCGAGAGCACGGGAACGGTCCGAGAGTCGACGAAGGAGAAATAAGACCCCAGCAGAGCAGGAACCTCCAATGCCGGCCCAGCAAGTCCACCAGGCCCAGCCATCTCCACCAATCCAACCGGTTCAGGCAGCGCAGCCAAGCCGTGACTTGCTGACAACTCAGGCCAGTGTCGGAGATCTGAAGCAGATCTCGCTCGAAAGACAACTCAAGAAAGAAGCAGCGGCTCGTGAGCTCGAGGAGCGCCGCAAGTCCCTTGCGCGGCGTCCTTCGGTGCCGCCTATCATGCACCCAGATCAGCTATCTCCCATCGTTGCCCGCTCACCCAGCGCTTTCGAGCTTCCTCAGACGACGTTCGTTCCTCCGCGAGAAGTGCCGCAAAGAAGTCAAACTGCGGACTACACGACTCGGAAGAATTCCAGCATGCGCAGCCCCAACGGTCAAATGATTGGCCTTCCCGCGACTCCCAAGGCTATGAGACTGCAGTTCTCAAACGACACAAGGAACAGGCCGGGAGTACCTCCTATTCCTGCGAATTACAAGACTTCCCCTCCTTCTTCAGCGCAGCCTTCGCCGGAAAGGCTGGGCAAGGACTCGCCCACCAAGATCCCCGAAGACGCACCGTTGACTTTGCTTCCTTCCACTGTTTACTCGCCCCCAGTGAGACCCAATATTCCGAGATGCATGTCAGCACCCATCCCTGAAGAACCCGCGGGCCATCCTGCGGCAGGTATGCCGAACCACCCGGCCTTTCAGCACTCTGGTAATAAACTAGCGCGCAGACCCTCGAACGCTAGAAAGATGAGCGTGGATGCTGGGATGCGCGGAATCGACGAGATCATCGGAGGCGGAAGACATTCGAGGAAGTCATCACGCGACGATATCCCGCCTCCGCCTCCGCCACCTCCAATCCTGAAGGAGCTCCAGCATCTGGCGATGCCACCTCCTCCGCCACCCGCGCCGCTACCTGGTTTGCGGCCAACGGTGTATGGTTCCCCAGTGGGCACTGGATCCATTGAGATCGTGATGGACGATGAAGAGCAAAATTCAGCTGTGCCAGCCGCGGCGCCAATGCATGAGTCCATCGTGCCCATCATCGCACCGCCCGCCCCGCCGTCTTCGCGGAACGGCCACAACCGCGGACGCAGCGTCACCGACAACATTGCCGGCCGCTTCACCCGCGCGACGGAGCGCATGCGATCCGCGAGCCGCGGCCGGAGCAACTCGATCCTGGGAAGCCGGACCAAGTCCCCTGAGCAGACGTCGCCGTACGAAAGCGTGCCGCCTCCACCGCCGCCCGTCGGCTACACCAACCCTCCTCCCCCTCCGCCTATGCCCCAGCCATCTCAACTTCAGTCCGTCGAGCGTCATCCTCGCGAGGTGCGAATGGCGTATCAGCAGCAGCAAGAAGTCGGCAGCGGTCTTCACCAGAGTGAGATGATATAGCCGCGTGAATTCACCTTATCAATCTATCTATGCATCCTACTACATCTTATCTTTATCTCCCGCGTTGAACTTTTCCGAATATACGATGCATCATTTGCATGGCGCCGGCGTTCAGTGTTTTTATTCATTGTCTATCTACCTGATACTCCACACCTCTTCGATCGATACCTCCCATTGATACCACTGTTTTTCTTACCCTTAATCGCGACGAAGAGGAAACAAAAGAGAGAACCTCCTCTCCACTTACCGACCTGCCTAGCTACTACCACGTGGTGGTGGAAGCAGCTGGTATGGCATATTGATCATGACAACGGACAGAACAGAAGACAGCACAGAGAGCAGAGCAACAACAACACAGCGCAAAGCGAAGAACAATACCTCGCGAATGAAGGGGGCCGCAAGGCCGCCTCTTCGCTGCTGAGATTTATTTACCCTAGTCAACCAACAAACGACCAACCACTCAACCCTTGTATACGCTGATCAACCAACCAGCTAGCGATGACCAGATTCCCTTTTAACGAATTTGCTTCTGTCTTTTCTCTTACATCTATTATCATCATCCATCTATTTTCATTCAGTTCTCGAAAGCACACAAGCAAGCATGCGTTGTTTTTGTCTTTTTACATCTCGATATTATGATTCACGACCCAAATGAAGAAGGAACGGAAAAGGGGTATACACAAATGACAAGAACTAAAGAAAAAAGAAAGGAGAGAGAAATAGGAAGAATTTGAAGGGATGTTTTAAATGCCACGCGGCAGGGACCCTAAAAATACGTCTGGATGGGACGATGATGATGCGGAAGCGGAAGGGAAAAACCGAGCTATAATTCATTTCTTTATTTGTTGTTCATTCATTCTTATTTTCTCTCAAGAATAGTGCTGCCTCACGGCATCCCTGTTATTTCTATCTATCTATTTCTCTTCATGTTTATCGATTAAGCTTTGCTTTCTCATCACTTCTTACGATTCGCTACCTACTCATGAGGAGGGTTATCGTGATCATCGTTTTAATCAATTGCATGCTGTTGTTGGTTGCAGTTTTTTGCGCTCGTCTTACGTTTGTTAAGGTAGTCAGTCAGTCTGTCAGCCAAGTTGAAAATCAATTGAGATCGATCTGCTTCTGGTGCACCGATGCGTGTCTATACAAGCGATTTAATTATCCGATCTCGATGAAATGTGCTTGATTAATAAAACCGTGACCATGGGTACTATCTGTTCATATAATTAGATCTCCTCAGGCTTGCCGGCGTGTTTGTGTTGGTGATGAGAGGATTGAGCGTATTATACTATACGTCGTGACTGGCACCCACTTGGTGCAGAGGTTAGTGAGTTGCAAGTCTTCCAACACAAGGAGTTCGACCCGGGTTCGAGCCAATAAACCGAAATAAATAAAAATAGTAGATCTCCGCTAGACTAAATAAATGAACAGCTGCGATATCGAGTCAGAAACACGGAGAAAGAGAATAGAAAATATTTTTGATTAATAAAAAAAAAAAAAAAGAACAGGTGGAGTTGACAATCTCCATCTCAGACGACCACCCCATGTCCCCGAGCCAGACGTGATCCAACACACCATGCGACGGGGGAGATACTCTGCAGCGTGAAGCCTCCCTGAAGTTTCCTCTCCATTTCCTAGGGTCACCTAGTCGACACTGGCTACCCAAGTGGATAGGTGACCACCGCGGCATTTGCGTTGGGCGCAGCGTCGAGGGTTCTTATGGTCATGGGAGTGACAGTCTAAGAATTGCAAGCGCCTTCAACCGAATTGACCATTACAGTCGAAAAATTGGGCCGATGTTTAGGTTTATTAAGGGACTCTCGGGTAAAGTCCGGAGCATCTGCAGGGAGACGTTTGGTTGGTCAATTGATATGTGGGGCTTATCGCCCTGTGGGCCGATAGTGCTGCATGTACCTAGGTAGCTACATCATCACTTTCGACTTGAAGCCTCCGAGGATACACTCCAGACAGCATCGCGAATGTGCAGGCAGGTCCAAGAGACCTTTCCAATTTGAAATTCCGAGACACAATTGATTGATCGTGATGCAAATACATTCATTTCAACATCCAGTTTGTGTCTACCTTCTATTGTAGAACACATACGCACACTCACTCAGTCCAACTGGCATCTCGAACCAACTCAATCATCCTACCTGATCATTGAAATCGAATACTCACCACCCAACCTCCCTGCCTCTACCTTTCCTCGCCGAGATCTCTTACCAGTCAACCCAAAAAATCACCAACAATGATAACAACGACCCCGTACCTCCGCATCCGGCGCCCCTCACCCACAGCGGCCGAATTCACCGTCACGACGCTCCCACCCCTAACGCTACCCCTCCGCCTCTCCCTCTACGCCATAAACCTCCTGCGCGCGCTCCTCAGCAGTCTAATCCTCCTCTTCCTCTACGCGATCTGGATCCAAAGCCCCTACAGCTCAAACCCCCTACCCCCATCAAATCCAAATACCCTCCAACCACCACCATCATCATCCCCAGCCGACCTCCTCACAACCCTCCTCGCCTCGCGCCCCGGCATCTTCGCAACGCGTCTCGCAGAGCACACAGACCCGCGCCTCGCCGTCCCGCTCTGCGGCGCGGCGCTCTACGCGCTCACGCGCCGCCTGTACACGGAAGAATCCCTCCTCGTGCTCCGCGGGCTCGGCATCCAGACGCGGTCCAGCAAGGGTAATATCCTCGCCGGCCGCGCGACGACGCGCTTCATCCCCACCGAGAAGATCCAGGACGTGCTCGTCAACGAGGCCTTCCTCGGCTTCGAGGTCCGCTCGTATCTTGTGGTTATCGTTGATGGCGAGCCTGATGTCGTCGTTGTCTTTCCTAAGCTGTTGCCGCGCGCGCAGGTTGTGGAGAGGGTTTGGAGGGGGGTTCGGGAGTGTCTTTATGAGCGGGGTGTTGCGAATGGGGGTGCTGTTGGTGGGAAGGGGGGAGGGTGAGGTCTGGGTCGTGGGTGGATTTGATTGACTGACTACCGGCTGGTGAAGGAGTGAATCTATTAGAACTGGTTATGAACATAGCATGAATGGCGCTTTGGAGATGAACTGGTATTCTTGGTTTTGTTTGGGTCTCCAGAAGTTGATGATACCCCTGGGCTTGCATAGCGTACTCTTTCTCGAGATCTAGCTCTAATTTTGAATTTATATATATCCATCTCAATTGACTAACTGGTCAACTGTCCTCGACGTATAACGGCATGCCATACAAGAGCTTACGCCGTAGCCTCATTCATCATTGTCATCCACCGTACTCAGAGGAACATCACCCCCAGCTGCCGCAGCCTCAGCCCTCCTCTGCGCAAACACAGCCTGCATATGCGCGGCATCCTCAAACCCCCTTTTCCTCGCCTCCTTATCGTACGCCTCCTGCGGCGACGCAAGTCTCGGCTTCTGGAGCATCGGCACCCACTTCCCAATACTGCGCTCGCGATTCCCGCCCAAGAAAGCCTTCTTCAGCACCGGCGCGTACCGCAGCGCCTTGGGGTTCAGTCGGCGCGAGAGGTCCGCCTGCGTCGCGGTGATCCCCAGCAGCTGCGCCGCGAGTAGCTCGTCCATCTTGCGCTCGCGCCACTGCTCCCACATGTGGCCCACGAGGCCCGAGGGGCCGTGCGCGTCCAGCGCGTTGTCCTCGCCGACGTACACCCAGTCCATGCCGTCTGTGCGCGTCGGGTCGTCGAGGTCGCGCGGGAACAGGCAGTCCCAGAGCACGAGGGGCGTCTCGTCCGCTAGCACGTATGCTGGACGACGCGGCTCGGCGGATACGTCGAGGAGCGCGTCGATCACGGAGGCGTCTTCGAGGCCTTGGGCTACGGTGAATAGCACTGAGACCATGCAGCGGATTTGATGCCAGAGGAAGGCGGAGCCGCGCACGTGGAAGTAGTATACTTTGGGGAAATTCTCCCTTGCAGTTAGGGTGGAGGAGGCGGCAGTGGGAGTATCGGTAGTAGTAGTAATAGACGTAGAAGTAGAAGAAGTAGGATGAGTAGAAGGCTGGAACTCTTCACTAAACAAGTGCGGCAGCGCCGTCTCGGCGTCGCGCACCTCGACGATATCGCTCTCGAAGATGCGCCGCACGAAGTTCTGGTTCTGCTTGCTGCCGTCGATCTTGCAGAAATTGCGGAAGTCATGCAGACCCTCGAATTTCTTGGCTGCTGTGCGCATCGCCTCGAGGTCCAGCCAGCCGTCTTTCGACTTCTTTGACGTTCCCTGGCCTTGTTGTGGGTTCTCGAGGCTGTTCGGCAGCGGCGGGTACGCCGGCTGCGTGAAGAAGTACCGGTACTGCCGCTCCCGACAGTGGTGTCTTGCGGAGAAGCCCGCTGGTGTCGATGGACACCACGCTAGGATCCGGATGTCGGGTGGTAGGAGCCGGTTCAGGAGGCGCGGATACGGCAGCTCGTCGACGATATCGTTGAACTCCCGCCTCGGCGCCTCCTCAAGCTTCTCTATCTCACCAGCATCCTGAGGGGTAATAGTAGTTTCCGCCACGGGTTCATTGCCATTTTGTGCCGTAGGGTTTTCCTCGGCCTTCTTGGGTAAGGGCCGGTTACTTCTCACCCTGAGGCTGATGACCTGGCCAAAAGCGCTCACGCCCCGGTCTGTGCGACCACACTTGGAGTACTCCCAGGCGTCCCAGTTCACCTCGTCCGGGTTCTTGGGGAAGATGAGGCAGGCCTTGACCAAGGCCTTCCAAAGCTCCTCCTCGATGGTCGGGACGCTCCCATGCGCCTGGAACTCGAAACCACCGTAGTTCTTGCCCAGGTACGCGAGCTTCAGCGCGACCAGCCTCGTCGCGTACTTTGACGGGTCGATGTCACGCCCGCTTTTCTTTTTCTTCTTCCGCTGCGGCTCATCTTCTGTCTTCGCCTCTTCTCCTGGGGAGACTGACGAGTTCGTCGCTGCTGTAACATGTGTTTCTGTAGTTGCGACTATGGGCGTCTCCAACTGGCCCTTTGCCCGTATCTCGTTCTCCAGGGTCTTGATACGCTGGATAAGAGCGTCTCTGGTCCACTGGCCGTAATTGGCCGCGCCCTCATCCATCTTAGGTTTTTTGGCGACGAAGAAGCGGCTGCATTGAGCTGCCCGGCGCGCTGCCGAGGTCAGTTGTTGGTGCACTCTATGGGGTCGCAAACTACGACATGCCCTGGTGGTGCTGAGACACCACATGCACTCTACTTAGACAAACCCTGAAGTTTTAGGTAGGTCATAGAATAGTTGCAGTAGCTATGGGCTTTCTCCACCCTTTTACAGCATTTTACAGCATAGATATATTTTGTGATGAAAACAAATAGAAGCAGGTGAATATCATTTTCAAACATCGAATACCTTATCGATAAGAACCTTCCGCGTCACTAGACAGAGGTTCAGTTACCGTCAGACCTTAGGGAGGCTGAAGTCAATCACAGTAGCATGTTCATCCGATCTTTTATCACATCTGTACTATATTTGAAGGATTCTGAAAGGATTACAGTGCACTGATTCGATGGAAGAGCATACTGTCAAAGTCTTACTGCTCGGTGATGAGAAAGTCGGGAAGACAACATTCCTCTCGTACGTTTATATTTGTCACAAGAGGGAACAAGCTTTGGAACATATTAACATGGGAGAACAGCCGAATTAGCGGGGGCGGGGATTCTCTCGAAGGAAAGGTGTCAATAACATTATTGCGAGACACGGATCAGCCATTCATCTTTGAACTGCGCAACCGGCGACGGGCATATCGTCTTGAATTCTATGATACCGCCTATCCCGGTGACTGGCGGCTCCTAGAGCCGGATCTGGTTCTCATATGCTTTGACATCAGCCAGCGACTGAGTTTAATCAACATGGAACGAGTTGTCAGTAGCTGACATTTCTGCATCATTCTGTCCAGCTCTAACCCGCTATATACCCGCAGTGGATCAAAGAAGTCCAGAGTACATTTCATGCAAGCGATCGCATTCCTGTCATAGTGGTGGGTTTGAAGAGGGACCTGAGATCCGAGACAGATCCGGATGGTACTATCTATCCCGAGGAAGGATACAAGGTATCGCAAGCGATGAGGGCGGATCGGTATGTCGAATGCTCAGCGGTGACGGGTGAGCTTCTCAAGTTGGCGTTTGAGGATATCTGTAATACGGCTGCAAATACCAAGACTGAAGCCGGTGGACAGAGCGAAGGGGGCTGCGCCCTGATGTAAAATAGCAAGTGTCGGCAGGTCCCCAGTAAAGCCGAACTATCTTGAAGCTGCTCCGAACTTGTGCCTCCGAGTGATACAACTTATGCTTGAAAAGACGGTCATGAGCCATCCTCAGTAGTTTCCATGGCATCTTCGTCGCCTTCCTCTGCGGGTGGCGGGAAGTCGCCCAGAACTTCGACGATAATGTCGATGATCTCCGTCTGCTGCTGTTCATCGAAGCGTTCCTCCATGTCTTCGAGCACAGCATTGAGCGCGGCACTCCCCGTGGGCCGCATATTCACAATCATGATGCACTCGCCCTTGGTGATGTTATAGGGCTGCAGCTTCTTGAGCAAGACGGGGATAGAGGCCACATCATACGGCAGAGGCTTCTGGCTGAGAGGGCCAGGGAATGTCTCGAAATAGGTGAGCATCTAGGGGTCTTTGTCAGTAATATGAATGTGACTCATGCGCGAGATATTAATAACATTAGCAGACGCGTACCTCTTTTCGCAGCGTCTCTAGATTGCTTGGACCGCGGCGTTTCTCTGCCTGATACTGCTTGGCTTGCTCGGTGAGGAATTTGTGTACCTCAACATTGGTCAAGACGGCATTTTGGGCTTCGAGGATCCTCATGTTGCGCAGCACCCCGGCCTACGAGATGATATCCACCGAGTGCAATAGTCAGTCTTGATGTGTGTGTTTTCCCTCGCTGCCTTAAGTATATATCATATGTACGGACTACTACTCTTATAGAGTTGTATCGCTCGGAGCTTGTTCTCTTCAAATTGCTAAAGCGATCCAGGCACCTGGAATTTTCGGTGACAGGTGGCGACACTTGCCAGAGCTTTGGTAGGCCATTATCCTTGCCCGAAGACACTTTGGTTTCATGGGGCCTTGAGCTTTAGATAGAAATATTTCCACTTCCTGCGTAGCTTTCACGTAGTAATTACATCTGAGTGTTTTTGTACGATCCAATCCATCTACGTTTGTCTTACAGATCGGGCCCTTTTTGTTTCTCTTTTTATCTTTCTTAAAACTTTCGGGTTCTTCCTTCACTAACTAACTTTCCAGCACTACCATCGCAATTGTCGAATAGCTTTGATATAATCCGAGGAATGTAACTGAGGGCAGGGCTCGAGGAGAAACTCTAGATCTGATCTTGGCACACGTTCGCTCTACATACTGTAGATAGCTTCTCCAACTTATTTCCCCAGAGATGACGTCCACGTTCTGACTCGCCGGGGTTTTCACCTGAGGGAAGCACGGCAACTTACATTCACATTCTCCAATGATTGCGACGAGCTACGCTTCGCAATTACCATATGGGTTTTACAATACAGTACATACGTGTGAGACGCATCTCGATTGGGAATGTGTAGCGCTTACCTTATTTATCCTTTCTCCAAGTCGAGGTGTAAGTCTGTATCATCATGACGCTTCAAATATGGGGACTGTCGCCACAAGACGATCTCACCTGATGCGATGTAGATAAAATCTACTGAGAGGTGAGATGGTTCCAAGCACAATTCATTTCTAATCTCCTTTTTTTAAATACTGCATAACACCAAGCTTACTCAACAATGTCATCTGAAGGAAACAAATATTCAGCTCACGCGCTCGACTACGGCGCGTCTGTGGCAGGAGGGACCGTCGATTTTGCGGAGGACGCAAATCTCGAATCGGTAAGTCTTCTTCTCAACATGGACAAGGCACGCGATGTGAAAGAAGAGTCTAACCGGCGATACACCAAAGCCCGGAGGCCGGGACAAAGCACTTATCGACAAGCTTAAAGATGCGCTGAAACCCGGTGACGCGAAGAAAATGTCGGCCGACACGACGCATGACGGCCGACATGGCGGCGTAGAAGAAGTCATGCGGCCCGGCCACCGCGACTACGACGAGAGTGCGCATCATGGCGGCATACTCGATCAGGTGCGTTCCGGGCAGCCAGGAAGTACGGGTGGAGGCCTGATAGATTCGGTGAAGAGGACGGTCGAGGCCGGACGGAACGAGATGCACAGGAACTCGACGGACGTGAACAAGTCTGACGAGAGTAAGGTGCCAGGGAGAATGTAACACCGTCAATCAAATGTTCATCAGGACGATTGCATGAAACGGGTGTGTACCTCAAGGGGTTCCTACATGTACCTAGCAGTGTGGCGAGGTAGCATATCGTTCCAAGAAGCACACTGCGGAAGGGATGAAGAAATGTTACGTACCTAAAGAATACCTCCCCTCATGATGGGTGCCTGAGTACATCGGTTTCTAATGCACTGACAACCCATCTTCTAGTTGTGGATAGCCCTATGTCTTTAACCTAGTGCGTCAACCTTTACGACCATATGGCGGCTAGGCTTCCTGAGCGGCTGACCAGAAGTCACCTCTTTTCATTTGCCTGGCTCGGCTCGTGTAGATATGCTGGGCGGTGAATAATGGTGGCCAGTGTGGCGGCTATTGATTGGGCGCGACGCAAAGCGAGTGAGTAGCTGACAGCCACCAATGCTACCCGCTCAGCCACCTCAAATTGAGAATGTGAAGCATGCCCCCATGGGAAGAAGGCTTCTTCGGAATTTTTCCTACACATCCCGAGACGCTATCTTTCGCTTCGCGATGTAATGGAATTCCGTAATGGCATGAACGAGGTGTATACACCCAACCTTGGTATTCAACCAGTGGCAAAGTATGTATGGTCGCATTAAATCGAATTCAAATGAATTTTAGCTGACTTCAATAGCATAATCTTAATCCATGGGCTATTTGGCAACCCTTGGAAGACATTCGCAGTTACCTCCCGGGAGGCTAGAGAGGCCACCGTAAGAGATAATGTCAGTAGTCATTATTCACCCGCAGCTCCTACAGCTTCGTCACGCAAGTCAAAGGGTTCTTCAGGCATTTACTGGCCCCGGGATTTGTTGCCGCAAAGCATACACAACGCCAATGTGTTTAGCTTTGGCTATGACGCTGATGTCGAAAGATTCATGAGTGCAACGGGGCTGAATACTGTGCATCATCATGGGAGAAACCTCTTAAATGCACTGAGCGACCTGCTCAAGGACCGCGGAGTGAGTAGGCACCTATACGAAGCCCTGAAGACTCCATTAACAGTCTCTTCTTGAAGCCACTGCCCCTTTTTATAATTGTTCATAGCTTGGGCGGGTTGGTAATAAAGGAAGTAAGTCTTTCTTTCCGCCTCGAGAGATACAGCTGACACTCTATAAGGCTTTGAATCAATCGGCCCACTCGTCTGATGTCGAACGCTCCCAAGTAATTCATATGACCCGTGGCGTCATCTTTCTTGGAACACCTCACCGCGGCTCGAGTGCCGCGACATATGGCCGCGTCGTTTTTAAGCTTACAAAGATGTTTGCGTTCCAAAATGCGAACATCAATCTCATCTCATCTTTGGAAAGAGATTCAGATGTACTAGACCGGATTTCGACTGCATTTGTCGACACCCTGGCGAAAGCTCAAGGCCTAAAACTCTGGTCTTTTGCCGAAGAGAAACAGATGCGATTAGGATTGATCGGCACGCACATAGTACCCCCCGAATCGGCCAGGATCGGCCACGAGCGGGAAAATTGGGGTACCATCTCAGGGGACCATCGTCGAATTGCCAAGTATTTCAAGGCTACAGACGAGGGCTTTGTTAAAGTTAGCAGCGTGTTAAAAGGATGGATCGATGAAGCCCTCCTGACAGGTATTCATCGTTCTCCCTCATCTTGCACAAGATTGCGTCATTCTCATATACGGTACTAATTTGTACTCTAGTGGCCGCTGAAGATAAACATCTATATGAAGGTAAAACAGCAACGTCCCAATCATGGTGGCATTGGCTAATCAGATCAAGAATGTCTCAGAAGTCTGAATGAACCAGAAGCGCGAATTCGGCTTGGGGAAGTGAGCCAGGCCTCTCGTGTCAACAAAGGTAGCTTCGAATGGCTGTTTACGGATAGGGTTGCCTATTCTGAATGGCTAGCGGACGACGGTTATGCTTATGATCCAATTTTCTGGATCACTGGGAAACCGGGTTCGGGCAAATCTACTCTGATGCGTTTCGCACTCGAGGTCAGTTGACTGGAGTCTTTCATGTCTTAGGAATATGGGTTACTTGCTCAAGGAGATTACTCTTAATACTACAGGAGATCCGGAATGTCCACGCACATTTTCAACATGAATCTAATAGCTGATTCCAGATTCTAAATTAGGACCCGCGTAGTGAATCCCTCTTGCCTCCGTCAATCGGCCATCCGATGGCTTACTTCTTCCACCTCCGAGGGAAGTCACTTGTTCAAAAAAGTTTACAAGGAAGTGAGTGACATAGAAGTTTCTACAGGTTCTATTTATGTTGTTATCAAGACTTAAAAAAGACCGCAAATACTCATTAAACAAAATCCGTTTCGTAGCCTACTGGGTCTAGAAACGTCCCGACATTCTTACCGAGAAAGACTGTTACTGATTTTCAACGAAAAAGTGATACAAGAGCTTCTATATCAGATCTTGGAACAATTTCCCGGCTTCTTCGTTTCTCTCAAACCTGTCTACGAAAGAGCGGTATTAAAAACGGGATCCGGAGTCAAATGGGGTCTGGAGGATCTCATCGAAGGTTTCCGCCTCATTACCGATCTCTCAGATTTGAGTATAAGAGACAGACCTCGGGTATTCTTATTCATCGACGCTCTCGATGAGAATCAAGATCAAAAAGACAACATTAAGCTGCTGGAAGTCCTCCAAGAACTCGTTGAGAGGTACCAGGCGCGAAAGAAGCGACCAGGGGCGCCGTTATTGAAAATATGCCTTGCAAGTCGACCCTGGCCGTTTTTCTGTTCAGCTTTTGGCGGGCAATCGAGAATCCCCACCATTTCGGTGAATAACTTCACGACTTCCGATATCAAACGGTATACTCAATCTCTGCTGCTCAGGCCCCTTTCGGGGATTCATTACTCTGAACAATATAGATCGTCAGTAACTGATCTTACGGAACAAATCGCCTCCCGAGCCAAAGGTGTTTTTGTATGGGTCCGGGTTGTAGTTGAGAATCTACGTCAACAGATAGTTGATGGTACACCTGTTAACAGGCTAAACTACATCTTAAGGAGTTACCCTACTGAACTTGACGAGCTCTACGAGTACACCATTCGCCGGATCCCAAAAGAATATCGAAGAGAAACCGAGGTGGCACTCAAGGTAGTACTAAACAGCCGAGTACAACTCGACCTCGGCGAATTATACACCATTTGTTTGATCTGCATCGGGAAGGCTGACCCAGAAGACACTGAGCTCCCAGACGTTCCTGCTAGTTGGCTAGCTAGTCGCTGTGGGGGTCTCATTGAGATAGTGTCTCATACGGGGAGTGAGCCTCACAGAATGGACACTGAGGTTCAGTTCATTCATCAGACAGTTCAGGACTTCGTACGACAAGGTGTAAAAGGACTTTCAGAAGAGTCGAGTACCAACCTGTCACATGAAATCAGTGGAAGCCAGTTCCTGGCCTTCGCCTGTCGATTTCAACCGCCTCGCCAACATCTACAACGTGTCTACAAAGATGTGTTTTGTTATTTCAGAGACATAGAGCAGGCCATGGATCTATCAGCTTTGAGTCCAGACAGGACATCTCAGCTTGTATTAAAGTCTCAACATATCGAGCGTTCTGTCACCCCTCAATTCGTACAAGACCCTCAAGCCAATATCTTCGAAGATGCATTCGACCTTCAAGCTCATCATCCCTCAAGGTATGATGTGATGTTCCAGTATGGCGATGAGGGCCATAGCACACTACATATGTATGAGTTGAGTAATAATCTTGATACGCTTGACCCAAGCGGATTAGTATTTCGTCGAGATCATATGCCGATACTACAGAATCTTTACCATTTCGGCGCGGAGCGGTTGGCTTCCAGCCGTCGTGATAATTTCGCATTAGTCGCGGCTTTAGGTCTACGAATGTCGGCTAGCAGAACCGACCGACCCCGAATGCTCTCTAGAGTCCTGTCTTGTCATCCAGAACTGGTGGATCTTCAACTTGATCTTCGAGTCCCACGGGAATTTCTTATCTGCAATGAATTCACACCAACATTGGACTTGTTCCATTTGATGCCGCTGATCACAATCTTGGTATCGGCTATCCCAAACGAGCATATTGAAGAGGAAACCCTCTTGAAGATGACGGATATCGTCCTTACTTCCGGCGCATGCACCGATTATCCTGCACGAATCTTTCTAGATGGACAAATCTGGTCTCTGTCTCTTCTTAATTTCGTCGTGAGATTCAAAGAAGGTCGTCGAGAAGCTTGGATAAGCTTACTCCGCCGCTATGGGGCGAGTCTATCTGAGAGCGAGTTCGAATGGACCAACCAGAGAGCGTTATCAATGTCGCTTTCTGATAGCAATCTCGCTGCCAATAAAGTTTTGGCAGAAGAAAAAGAGCCTATTTCATCCGCAGCAGTGATAATGGGGCTCTGCCTCACCAACGGGGTGGTTAAAAGCGAATTACTCAGTCGAGCTTGTTTTGGAAAGCTTCCTCACCGCGTTGATTTGGGAATGCCCCCAAGATCATTCAGTTAATACCCCGAGTGATTGTTCGACTACTGAAGTTTATTAAGAGCAAGTATTCATTCTTGTGATCTATCCTCAGACTGCCTTAGGCATCCCATCAATCGAGAGGCGAGAGAACTTCTGCAAGGTCCTAAGTGAGCATATCAGCATAGGTCTATTCGAAGCTGGAACATGACGATAGTCGTGCGCACTGCCTAGGTGTCTAGGCTTGTGGTACGTAGAACCGTCGTTCTGCTATCTCCCGACCCGAAGATTACCCTCAGGCCAAAAGGGGTTATTCTAGTGGCGACGATGTAGAAACGACCGGGTACTAGCATGTTCTTAACAATTTGGCCCTACTTGTTCCAGGCACAGGAACGCTTGGCAATGATAGGACTAGTCTCTTACCGCGGCAAAAGAAGATATATGGCGAGAACTAGGTGGAGGTGTTGATTTTCGTTTTTGATCAAGGGGATAACTGCCGTGGTCATAGATGGATAAGTCGGCTTGGTACAATGACTCATGCAGGTATATTGATGATAATCAATCTTCACTCATTATTTGTATTCAATAGCAACATTAGTGTAAGGATTTGGGTGGGATAAAGCTTGGTGTACGTGGTGATGAAGGTGGTTCGATTCTTGCAACCGGTTAGAATGTCCTTGGTTGACGTAGTATACACCTTTATAATGAAGCACCCAATTAAGATCGAGACTCTTCAGAACTGATCTTTTACTTGACACTGGTTAACTCTAAGCTCCGGCCGGCCATAGATGGTTGGCATTGAAAAGAGTACAGTACCAACTATCACTAGAGCCTGAAGATTTTGAGAGTATGTCGACATCAACGGAAATATTTAAGCTAGAGAGTCGACTTCCATACCTGCTGCTCGCGATCGCTCTATTTCCTCTATCCGTCTCAGAATATCGTCCTCCCACTCGCGGTAGTCTCTTCGTTTCTGATCAGTCATGTCCCACCTACTCTGGAACATCGTATCAGCCCTCTGAACATGAAGCTTCTCGCTGATCTTAGTATCTTCGCCCTCCATGTCGACATCCTCGCCAGTGCCGTTTGCGCCCATCTCGGATCTCCTAACCATTTCCTCAAAGCCGAGGAACCACTCGTTCTTCTGCCAGCCTCTCTTGATTATCTCCGCCATGGCTTTGTCTATCTCTTTCGATGTGACCTCGGACCACCCGATCCATAGTTCGTCTTCATCCATGCCTTGAACAATGATCTTTTCCTGTGCGTGCTCTAGAGTGCCGAGGATGGATTTTCGTATTTTAGAGTATTGCCTGTTGTCTAACTCTTTTCCGTGCACGATAACATAGAGTTGCCCTGCGACGAGGCAGTACACGGCCGCTAACAGGGGAGTCAGGTGATCGTTGATCCATGCGTCTTTCGTCGGTTTGCCGTGGGGCGCAACTATACTTTGCATGCCGGCGAGAACAGTCCGTCCGATAAGCTCCTGATCTAGTTCTTTGCATAGTACCTGGATAGTTGGGCGTATCCAGGCCGGTATAGCGCTATTGAGACCGCCAGCTTTCCTTTTCGCGGGGAGAGGTGGTGGCTTGGACGCAGATTTGGTGGGTGTGCCGCCTCCCCTCGCAGTAGCAGGAGAGCGAAACTTCGCTAGCGAGGCATCCTTGGTAGGCGTTGCTCGAGATGGTGTCCGCTGAGCACTACCGAAAAGACCAGCCTCCCTTGCTTTGGAGGTCGGCGTCCGTATGCGGCTGGGCTTGCTCAGGGATGTCGAGGGTAGGACATTGTCGAGATGGGCATACAATCGCTTGTACAGTCGCGGGGGAATAGGTGGCCGCACTTGTATGGGCGGGAGATTGAGCGATATCTTGAGGCGTTCGCAGGCGATGTGAGCGCATGCGTATAACCGGGCTACTTCTTCGTCTGCCTTCAGCGCGCCGGCGGTGTGGCGCGACTGCGCCAGCAGAGACGATGACAGGTCCAGCAGAGGCTGCGGGAGCGCAGTTGAGTGGCTCGGCAGCAGGGAGTATAAGGTTGGCTCTAATGTACGGCTCATCCTTGCAGTCAACCCGCTGATCTGTCAACCTTATTCAGAGTATTTGGAGTGTTCGGGGAATCGTTTTAATGAAGGGGTCGTCGTCTCAGACTATTGGAACGCGGTGCCACGTGGTGTGTAGAGATGTGGCTTGTGATATACAGTAGTGTACAAATCCTTGCATTACGCCATACTAATATCTCAACCTCGTCCTAGATCAATGAAATTGTAGAAGCGAGGAGAGTGGACGAATCCGGACTTTTGACGATGTTAATGAAAAGATGACGTTTCTTGGTGGAAAAGCGACCTGACCTGCGTTCAACTGTACCGACATCTGCCACCCCCCGCAAATCGCCTGCATTTAGCGCTCTGTTAGTGGCTCTTACCCCTGGACCAGCCTGCAATGGGTAAACCCGATAGTGGGGGGCGGCTGAACTGGGCCCCCTGTAGCGGCAGTCGATCGCCATGGTCACCACCGCTATCGTCAGTAAACACTCCCCGTCTTTTAAACAGAACAAAGCGCAAACGAAACATTGCTCTGCATTGAACGTCAACCCTTGCATATACCCCGAATTTACTTCCGTTCTACTTCAATTTTACCGTCGCCGACCTTGAAAGTGGAAGAAAAGTGTGACTTTTATCACGATGCTTTCTATCATCATAGTAACCGCCGGTTTGCTCACCGGCGTCCTTGGCCACGGCTCCCATGATCAGAAGCCCATAGTGCCGGATAATGCCAATTGGATGACGAAACATATGGCTGGTACGTTTCAATTCCCTTCTGTTAGGAGGTCGTAGTTTGCGGGTTTCTTTGTGCAAGACATATTGCGCACCTCATGTCGCAAGCAAAGAGAGTACCCAGAGATTATCTCTGATCGCATGAAGCTTTATACAATATTAGGTAACTAATTCGATCGACACATTGTAGAGGAACACCACGTCGCCGACTTCGACCCTTCATCCTTCTTCACGCTGCACGACTTCAACGGCAACGGGCGCTGGGAAGCCGAGGAGATGCTGCGCACGTACGGGCTTATGGACGAGTCGAACAGCGACGTGCCGCCGGCCAAGCGCGATGAGTACCGGCGGCAACTACTCAACCTACTCGACCGCAACGGCGACGGCTTCGTGTCGCGCGACGAGTTCACGGCCCTGCTCGCCAGCGGCGGCACCCTACCCGACCTCGGCACAGGGCCGGGCCACCACGGCGACGATGAGTACGAGTACGAGATCCACCACTGGGAGAAGTACCACGACGAGAACACGCGGCTCGAGGATCTGACGCATCCCGAGGACATTGAGCACTTTCGTAAGCACGAAGAGATGGAGGCTGCTGAGGAGCGCCTTGCGAAGCTCGATCGCATGGCTATTGTGCAGGAGAATATCCCGGCTAAATTCAGGAGGGGTGGTTGATGGATATGCCTAGAGATTGGCGCTCCTGTGACGATACTTGAATTTTTCTTCCTTGGGTTTTGAATGACCTACGTATTGTATATTGAACGCATAACTGGAAATGGGCGTCCGCGTGGAATTGGCTTGTACGCTTGTATATATACGGTTTGGAAAGCGTCTGGTGATGGCATAGAATTGCGCATGATTGGTTATACACCTCTGGAAAGGAAGTGGCTATGAAATGAAGATATGGAAATGAGTAAACAGAATCACACGTTGGTGATAAGAGACGCTCGTATTTACTGATGCGTACAGTACTGAACCCAGATGACAGCGATCTGAACGTCACCTGAAATTAATGACCACTATATGTCACCTCTTGTAACAGCGAGTACTTATTTAAAGGTTTTGTTAAATCATTATCCGGATACAGGATCCTAAAATGAAACTACCTAGGTATGTCTTTCAAGACAGCATCCTATAAGAGCAGTATATGCTTCGTTTACGGCTTTTACATAACGGCATTAAACAGACCAAACAAAGATCGAGAAGAAATTTTATGTCACGTTATTATTTCTATCTGAAAACCTCGTAACGTACATATCAAATACACAATGCCAGACATCCGGAGCAAACGTCTTGACGAGCTCAACATGTTCAGCGCAGATACCGACCTCTCTATTCCTCTCCTCACTGCTCTCCTGTAGCGTCTGAGATCGCTCCGCGGACCATCTCCGGATCTCCTCCTTCTTCGCCTCGATATCGGCCACGCCCACGTTCTCGTGGATATGCAACCACGCTCGTGGAGCTTCCCGTGCTATCTCCCATGCTGTGGCCCAGGAGCCGCGACTAGTTGGTAGTAGACCGCAGTTGACGTGCATAATGTCACTCATTCGCACGCCTGTGCGGGTTCTTCTTTCGTCTCTATCTTCATTCCTAGGTTTGCTGTCTATATCTCCAGCGTGTTGTGTCTCTCGCGCTCTCGTCAGCTCATCGAGCTTCCTGATCCTATCCGCGGCGCGGGCGTTATCCTCGAGGAAAACGACGATGATCTCATTGCCGGCGATGATTTCTCTTAACATGTCCTCCTCATCCTCCCCTTCTGTTTCTGCGTCTCCGGCGCCATTTGGATCTGGGTTAGAGTTGTGACTCGGTGAATGAGACGTCGGACGAGGACGAATAACCCTCACACTCCATCCGTTCGCTTCCGCGCCGCGGCGGAGCCCCTCTACGCTCCATGGGTTGAGTTCCCAGCATAACACGCGAAATCCCATCGCCGCGTAGCAGAACGCGAAGTACCCAATCCCGGCGTACAGGTCGATGGCCAGGGCACCGAGACGCTGATTCGCCGGGATGTGGCGATGCGATAGATCGTTGGCTTGCTGGTTCGAAGTTTTGCTTACTATTGTTGATGTGTTTTGAGTAGTAGTAGCTGTTAACGTCGAATTCCCCGGATCATGAAAGTCCAGAATCCGCGCTTTCTCTTTGACGTTGCCCCGGCTAAACATAGTCCACCTAGGCGCCCACGTCTGTGTGATGGCATTTTGCTTCGTCGAAACCCAGAACGCGCGCGCGAAATCCTCCTGTGTTACCGTTTCCGGCTCTGGAGGTCCTTGTCTTAAGGTGCTTGGGGGCGTCGACAATTCAGATGGCCCAAAATCTCCGTACAGCATGCGCAGACCGCTCGGGCTGCGCAGGATATTCTCACTATTATCCCCCGTTCCTGACTTTGTGCTTTCACTACTACCTTTTGAATGCAAAGGTATGCCCTCGTTGACGGCTAGATGCGTGAGCTTGAATTTAGGAGATGCTGATATCTCAGCGAGTATCGTCTTCCATAATAGCGCAGGGCCGCGCGAATTCTCATCTGTGCTCTCATGATCTGTGAGCCCAGCAGTAGAAGCCCTTGCGGTCGACTCCAGAGCGTTACGCCACGCTGCTGTCGTGAATGAACCTGCTGGAAGGAGCACTAGCGGCCCGTACGCTGTCCATCGTTTAGGAGCTTGTGTGATGAGGTCGCTGACGTTGTGTTGGGTCTTCAGATGATCTTCATGTTTGTCATACCAATATTTGATGGCTGGCTCAATTGGATTGCGTTTCGGGCGCGGAGGCCTCTTTCGCTTCTCGTCTATTTTACGCCTCTCACTCTCCCCTGTATTCATGATGAAATGTGTTGTGGTGACCTCATTGCTGCGTGTGTTGATAGAGGGCAGAAAGGTTCATAAACCGAAGTGGGGCGTTGGTGAGAGAGTGAAATAGCGTCCTAGCAGGAGCGACCCCCTTTTTGCGCGCACTTACATACCCATGAGAGTCGTGAGAATTCAATTGTGAGATAAGTTATGTAGAATAGGCATGTGTGAGAGTCGATCACACAACACTTGGTGCTTTTTTCTATATTTCTCTCTTCCTTTTTTCGGTCCCTTTTTCTCTTTCCATTTTTCAATTGTATCGCTTGGCCAGTCAAGGTAAAGCCAAGTCAACGACACGCTCTCCAAATAAGTTGACGTCGCTATAAGCTCGATCAAGTTTCTATGTAGATCTTTTAAATTAGAAGACTCTCACGATTATATTAGTGGTGAAACAGTCATACTAGCATCATAAACCTCCGATGACTACACCAACATTCCTCGCTTTAAGGAACCTCGGAAATCGTAGTACAAATAGTTGCTACTCGCCTCTTTGACGGTGTTGCGAAAAGTAAACGAAGTGCTCTTGTCAGAATCCTGTGGGTAGGCATAAATTTTAGTTACTTTATATTCTTCCCTTGACACGTCATTTTCTGGGATCGTTAACCGTGCTGTCCGCCGTAATTGATGTGTGCATTAAGAAATATTGTCAATCAGCCGTGAGAGCTGCACCATACATCATTGCGATTAGAATACTTTTTATTCTCATCGCAGGATTTCTATCATGAAGTTAATGGGAATGTGATTAGATCGCCGTTGTGCCGTCAAGTGGTCAGGTGCGCTTACTGAGTGAGTGGCTTACCGTTCAATTACAACCACACCAGGCTCTTCACTGACCACTGCGTGAGGTTTCTTCACGTTTATAAAGTGTACTGAGATATGATGTAGCTAAACCAAAGCTCTTTATCACATCTGTGACTTAGAATAGTATCGTCGTTTTGAGACTACCTCCATGACCGCAAAGGCTCTTCATCATTCGGAGGGCTCTCTTGTATGCTCCTGTGGATTAGGGGCTATGCATACATATATAGCTTTTCATTCGGCCATCAACTTGGGTTCAAGAAGGTCTTAGATGGTAGGGTTTGAATGGCCTCATTGACACAATCTCCACGGCTGCCCCAAACCTGTGTGATGTGACTACAAAGGTCCATTGCAGTTCAACGCGTGTGTAAGGCCTCGCGCAGACGGGAGGTCACCTATGCAAGACTCCGCCAACTACATCAGACATTCGCACTCATATTCATCATATGAGTTCCAGAGGTTCCAGATAGGCGATAAATGAAGCTATTCAGACTCTGAGACAGTCGGCTAAACCTTCCTAAAAGGAAGATTTGAAGTCACAGGAGTGCTGTACATAGAGACTAATTGGCCCTCCAAGAGGCTGGCAGTTCTTTGAAGGATAGTCAAAGGTCTATGCGCTCTTAGAATATTATTCTCATATTGAGTTGTCCTCCAAGTCCTGTTTTCAGCCCCTGTCATATATATTAGGGCAATATAGAGGAGACAAGTCTGGAGAGGAACTGCATTGATAACCTTAAAAAAGCGCCTTGATAACTACAAGGCCCGACGAAAGCTCATTTATGATTGCAAGTTGTAAAGCAAGCCCTGCTCTGAGAGCTATTCCCTAGAAAATGGCGATTTGTGACTCATGATCAGTAATTTTCTTCAGAACTGATACACAGATGATACAATTGAGTGATATCTTTGAGATAGGGGAGATTCGGACTTGATACGCGCCTAGATACCGATTGCAATATTAGACCCCAAGGGTAAGCTGGAAGTCGTGTTTGAGTAGCGAAGTATGAGAACATGTACCAGTTTAAGGATGTCGTATAAGTACGAAGAGCAACTATTCTGAATGATAAGAGCCCATAAACTGTAAACATATTAGATAGAATGTACGTCTTACGATGCCAGACTTCTCACTTAATGGAATTCACGATGATTAGTGTTTTCAGGGCCTATGACGCCCTTCTCATAACGCGGTTTGATATTAAAACGGAGGAAGGACGCGCTGCTTCATTTTAGATAGCATATGGATACAGTGTCTTCCCAGCTGTAGACGAATGGAAAATCTTACTGTTTATGTAGTTTGGAATGCCATAGGAGAAGCGCTGAATTCGCTATTTTTGCTTTTCAATATCACGTTGCTCATCAACGTTATAACTAGGCGTCGTGCTGAAATACCTTACCTCCTGAGAGAGGTTTACATTTGCGATACTTCCGTTCCAAATCAAACTATCCTTTATAATTATTTGCCCATCATGTCCGGTCTTCTATCTCTTCAAACTGATATCAACTGGCAAAAAGATCGTGATCTCCCACCATTTAAAATAACGTGAGCTACCTGGATTGACTTGAACACCGAATGCTTGACAATAGTATGAGTTAGTGAGTGTAATACCGGTAGGATAAAAAAGACAAACGTAATCAAGAAACAAACCAATGACATCTACAACAATAACTAATATCGATTGGTCTACTAGTATAGTTCATTGATCCATCTCCAATCCTCCCCTTCCATCCTTCCATTCCACTCTTCCATTCTATCATTCTATCCCGAGCCATTCGGTGTCGGAGCTAGAAAGACACACCATCCAGTCCACCGGCCGGCCACCTAGCTGCAGAACACTAAAGATCGTTAAGGTAAGCCCGCTCCGCTCCAACCATGTCGACCCACCCCCGAAATCGCTGGATCAGCAAAGTCTGGTCTAGTCTAGTCTCTTCTATCAAGTCGACATAAGTGTGGGGGTTTGCGCGCGGAGGCCGTTATGCATGTGCAGGACATGTGTTCGCTACTATCGGAGTGGTGTGGTGGTATTTACTACAGTACGCTACAAGCACATTACTAGTACGTTGTTGAAGGGAAGGGCCAGAATTTCGTATAGATATCTGGGCATCTCCGGATCTGCGACTCCCAGAGTTTGTTGCTGATCAATGGTGCCACGTCCTTTTGACTGGGAGGGCTAGGTACAGTATGTAAGTACTCCAGGGTAAGTCATCACAGTAAACTAGATAACGGCCATGGCAGCGGGGTACTCCGCGTTTTGCTTAGGACCTTGCACACAAGGTCCTGATTCCTCCTACTCGGTTCACCTTGGCCTGATGGTCTGACAGTGATTTACCGCTGGGCTTCGCATCGTAAGATTTCTGTGCGCCTACGCCTCAGTAGGAACTGCGCGGAATTCCGTCATTCTGGTATGACACTCTTTGCTTACTATAACTGATACAATACGTACTTACTTATTATAGATGTATGGCGTTGTAGGACATATTGATTGATTGAGGCCCGACAAGACCGAATGATGATTATGATGACGGTGTCGGCAGTCGGGGAAACACAGAGAGGTGAGATATTGATGATGCATGATCGATGTACGCACTTGTATGTACTACGTAGTGTAAAGTCCGAAAACTCACGATAAGTCAATCAATCAGCCCATATACTACAGGAGCATTAATAATTACAATCGGGATCGCGCAATCAAGCTATTCAGATGACCTACATGTAGTTTATTAAGCGGTTGCTACCTAAGAGAATAGTTTACGTCGTCGATTTTCGCATACAGTAGTTTACTCCGATACCTAAGCCTTGTCGATAGTATTCCGCAGTTCGTCCATCTTTCTAGGCAACAAATGCGATGCATGCAAGAAGCGGAACTCCGCGCGTGTCCGTAGGATAGTGTAAGTGTGTAATCCTCCGTCCACGTTAGATAGAAGTTAGCGTACAGAGTAGTGTAGCGTTCCACCGGTATCGTCGTGCGGGCTTAAGGCAGCCTGAGGCTTTGCAGGGGGTTGCTGCATGCAGGAGCAGAGTCTGGGATATGACAGTATGCGACACCGTGTTGGACGTGTTCCCCGAGCGTTCCCGGAACTTCCCACCTTGGGACATGGGGACGTCTGATTAAGGCACAACTTGCTTGCTTACCTCAGTGTCACAAGCTTCGGTTGATGGTAGAAATGTATACATACAGCTAATCGATACCTACATATGTAGATACAGCACTTGTGATTGACATATGATATCTTTGGCTGACGATGTGTCTCAAGTCCTCGGTTTTGTCTTATAGACTGCTCTACCGCCGCTAGGGTGATATAGCGTAGCTTTTACTGCATATCTTTCTACCTAGGTACTGTCTTGATTAGAAACATAATCAAGATCTCACAAATACTACGTATTTCTCTGACAATAAAAAAAGCCATACCGAATGGGCATCATTCGAGACATTGGGCTGTTCTGCAAAATTCGAAGTCGATACTATCACATGCTAACGGCTTGAAATGTGCTCCCAGACCATGCATAACAGTACCGAACAGTCCCGAGGAATTGGATCATCATCACTACTCCTCATCACTGACGCCTATATCACCCTAATGCACAATGCGGTAGAAGAGGTGAAAACGTCATTTCATGCTTAATTTATTCATGGGTGTGCAGAAGAACCATTTTAAAATCCCAGAAACCTCTGGACTCGTCCAGCATGCCCATGTCACCTACGACTAGTACGCCGAAATCCAGTATAATATGGTTCGCAATTGGGTACATGCTCTTAACGCCATCCCTGGGGCCAACCATCCCATACCACGACCACTGTCGTTCTCTATCCCTTCTTCTTGGACACACCGACGGTACGACCGCGGCGGCCCGTTGTCTTGGTGTGCTGACCGCGCACACGGAGGCCCCAGTAGTGTCGGAGACCACGGTGGGCGCGGATCTTCTTCAGGCGCTCGAGATCTTCACGGAGCTTGCTGTCAACAGCAGATGAGATGGCATGAGAGTTGGTACCGGTGACGATATCTCTTTGTCGGTTGAGGACTGCTCATTGTCAGCTCTATCTGTCCCGTTAGATCGTAATTCTGTCATTCTGTAACTTACACCAGGCGGGAATCTTGTAAGCAGCGGGGTCTTTGACGATTTGGACGACACGCTCAAGCTCTTCAGCAGTAAGCTCGCCAGCGCTAAAGGTATTTCGTTAGATTCCTCTCAACCATGATGCTTAGTTCATTCTTAGCTTACCGCTTGTTCTTGTCGATATCGGCCTTCTTGAGGATCAAGTCGGCGAAACGAGGACCAATACTGGGGTATTTTTTAGTTCGTGTCATAAGACTTGATCATAAGGAGTGTCTTACCCCTTGATCGAAGTCAGGGAGTCTGCACTGAGGTTAGTAATTGTATATACGACACTTTACGAGGCTGCGGGGTCGGAATCTCCTGGGCGCTTCTGGTTGCAAATAGAGAATGTGGTGCTACTCACAGAGGGCCTTCTGCTTGCCGTCGACATTGGTGTTACTTTTGAGCACGGTTAGTATATGTTGACTCGCATATCCGGCCATACAGTCGCGATGATTGGAAATTGTAGCAGCTATTCATAGCCCATAAAAAAGTATGGAGGGAATACATACAGTAGACGGATGATGAACTGTCAATATAGGTCAGTGAAGTTCTTTGATATGCCGGATAATTGAACGATTCGAGCCCTTCAAGCACGAAAACGTGTTGAGGTTGATCGTAACGAAAGTGGAATATCTAGCGCTCACCTGAAAGTTCGACTTCTCCCCCGAGACGAGCGACTAGACGACGTATCAGTACTGCTTGCCATAGTAATCGAAGGTCTCGTGCGCTGTTCAAGGCTTCCTAATTCCTGTCGCAAATGCTCGAGTGCCGGTCTGGGTGCTGGTCGGTGGTCAATTTCGTTAGGGGTGTTTTCGCAACTTGTAGATGTTCGCAACTACTAGTCAAGTTGAGTTGACATATCGCGTGTGGTTTCGATTCATAGCTGATGCTTCGCGGTCGTTTTCGGTTTCGCCCAGCTTTCGTATAAATGAGGCCTCGTCGACTCGACACGATGCAGCGGTGGCAGGAAAGCAGCGCAGCAAACTCGAGCATTTGTTCCATGGAATAGTGAAGCCATTGAACGAGCGTGAACCTGTTGGGTCGACTCACCATGGTGACGGCGTGTGGTGTGGTTGACTGTCGATGGAAAGGAGGCGGAAACAATCCGAGCTACAACTTTTCAAGATTTTTGGTAGCAGACGTGGTTTCTGTGTGTGCGTGTGGTCCACGGGTGTCAAAGCTTTTCCGAGTCCGATTCTATCTATGTGCGATTTGATTGGGTCGTCTTCTAGTAGTGTGGGACTGCCCTAGTGGAGCCCCTCTCTTATCTTATCGTACGGCCCGCCCTATTGGTAAATTCACCCCGCCTTCTACTATCTGTGGCTGGAAGGATGTGGCTGTCATTTGTTCAGGGCTTAATAAATGGGTATCGTACCTAGGTATCAACTGAACCATTTTTGAAGTTCCAACAGTGCTGCATAGACCCGTTTACTTTCCCCATCTTCCATCTCTGCTACTGATGCTGGAGTCTTTGTCGACTGTCGAATCCCGGGCAGACGCATAAGCTACCTAGGCACTGATTGGCACAGGTTGACTCAAGTTGACTCTGGATTATTTGTTGAAAAATGAAAACACCCATGAAGATATATAATGTCATACTTTGGATTTAGTTATTATTCAACGGGGTCTTGCTGCCTAATTGATTTACTAACGTAAAATGTGGACATTGGTCAGCCTAAAATACTTATCTATCTCATGAAGATATGATATTTATTTGGTATTTGCTTGACAAACGTAATGTCTGCAGTATAGACACTAACCAGCGCTGCAACAGCTTTGCTAGTTTGTTAGCCTAAACGATTGTTTTCGGTAGAAACTTGGGAGTTCACAGTCTTCCCCGGTTTGGCTACCTCGGCAGGACTATGCTAAGATACTTGTGTGTGAGATGCAAGTGATTGGCGCGATAGGAAGCCATGCAGTGATAGATGATGGGTGATAGGTACCCGGTACAGGCAGGTCAGCTCCTGGGGACTGTGCTCAGAGCACCGTGTTGCAGGCATGTGGTCGCACACCACCTGTTCAGCGATCCTGTTCTTGCCTGTTTAGAGCTGTTCTAGCCCCACCTACAGGGCCCTTGGTCCGAAGCCGCACAAAAACATCAGACCAGGAACACCCCCGGACGCCCGGTCGCTAGGCGCTGGCGGGGGGCAGATCGATGGCGCGACTCGGCGATAACGGTCGGTTTTGTCCCAGCCAAGTACTTAGGTACCCTGATCACCCATTTTCTTCAGCGATTCTTACTTCCAACATATCTCCTCCCGCCGCTCGCACACTCTCATTCAGCAAGAATACAACAAGTAATTTGCACGGGATAGCATTTCTGTAAATTGTATATTGCCTGAAAGACACCGCTGAAGATCTATCTATCTGTATATCCATAAGTCCTTTCCATTATTGCTGATCGAGAGAATTGGATCCGCACCATTCCAAGAAGACGAAACGACTGAGGCTACTACCTACCTTAGCTTGCGATAATTATTCGCACTCAGGTGTCCTCCACTTTGGACAGAATACCGCGTCTTGCCTAATCACTCTGCACTTTATCCAGCAATCGAGTCTCTTCACACCTTCGCTCGAGCTGCGCCCCCTTCTTTCACGGATTCAGGATAGAAAATCCTTGTGAGGAGGGACTGGGGCACAGAGTCTCTTGCAATTCGCTCTTCTCCACATCTTCCAGAATAACGACGACGACCATGTTCGCGACTCGAGCTCTCCGTCAGGCTGCCGCCCATGGCGCCGAGCGGACTCCTTTAATCCGCTTCATTGGCAAGCGAGAAATCCCATGTAAGTACGCTGATACAGCGTAGTCCTGTCATTCAAGTTTGCGACATGTCTCTTTTAACCAAACCCCTCCGCCTTTTATTTTTAGTGCTTTTTACTAACATGTCTGTATAGCCAACATCGACCACACGCCTCACCCACACCCCGCTTCCCCAACTGGCTCCCTTCCGACCGGATTTGTTCAAAGCAACACCCACAAGAGCTTCTCAGCGTACCGTGACTCGGCTCAGCAACACGGACCCCTGCGCAAGTCCATTGGTTCACTGCCGGCCTCCAGACTTGGCCCTATCGAGGCGCCCAAGGGCCAATTCTTTGATCGCAGTGAGCTTCCTCAGCGTTTCCAAAGAGCGCCCCTCACCCTCGCCGAGATTGAAGCCATCGAGACTGGTGGAGCCACTCTGGTCGGATGAATTCCAAAGTCGGGGGCGTCGCGGATTACACGAGGGAAGAACGACGTATATTGGATTGTACGATGACGTTGTATTACCATGACATCGGGATGGGCAGCTTAATAGTGAGCGAGCACGGATACAAAACACTTCAAACTCAAAGTGGAAATTGAACGGCCTCTAGACGACTGGAACCACGAAAACCAGCCTGAACGAAGGAATGAGGGTGCTGGCGGGCGCCGGGTTTCCCCACAGGAGAATCCGGCCGGAATGAATGGACGATTCGAATTGTATACCCTTAACCCCTGTGATACTCAAACTCTTCAACACAAGCGTGGCATGGAGAATGGCCTAGATTGTTTTTTCTAGATGAAGACAAAATATTCTTTTGGTCATTGGCATCGGCGAATAGGCGAGCGCAAAGTTAGACGATGTACTCTTGCTACAAAATTGGACGAATATATAAAATGCGATTTGACTTCTCTCCACATTACCCTTGTTTTCATTGCGTTGTACCCTCGTTAATGATGGTTAAACAATTGTAAATAATGGATTGTGGAAACTCCATTTTAACTTTATAGAGTACCATATCTACCAGTGTCCAAAAACGATGACTGTAGATATGAAGATTGAATATAGAAGTAGAAATGGCCCATCACATGTCTTAGACCTTCTTACAAAGGTTGTTGGATGATTTATAATACCTGGTAGCACGACTAGGCAAGGAGGAGTGCAGACAGTACAAGTCCCGTGATTTCGCGATAGGCTCGGGAGCTCTCAAATCAATTAAAAACGGTAACCCCACGTCATGGCTCTCCAGTAACGCGTTTGTGCCTGCCTCATTTCACATGCAAATCTACCGTCGCTTCCACCGCGTCTCCTTTCCAAGACATTGGACCTTGTCGCCTATTTGGATCCTGCCCAATACTACTCCCATTCACTCGATCCGGCATTTGCATTCCAATCTCGACAAAATGACGAATCCACCATCGCCTGGTGACAGCAGTGGTACAAGCAAGCGAAAAGCGAACGACAAGCCCATCTCACCGCCGCCGGTCAAGCGCAAGGCGCAAAGTGCCATATCTAAGGGCGCCGTGGCAAGCTTTTTCACACCAACATCACAGAAACCAAAGGATCGCACCGTATGGACGGAGCGTGGACAGGATTCATCCCCCGCGACGCTGCTCGTTGGCCGCTTTGAGCCAGAAGCCTTAGAGGAGCAGGATAGAAAGAAGAGGAGAAAGATCGCTGCTTTTGACTTCGACTCGACGCTCATCGCTACATCGTCTGGAAAGAAGTTCGGAAATGATCCTGCCGATTGGAAGTGGTGGGATCCCTTGGTCCCTTCGCGTTTGAGGAAGCTGTACAACGAGGAAGAGTAAGGCATTTTGTCTTCTGCTTGAATACGGGATGAGTGTTCCGTTGCCAATGGGAAAAGACAGAGAGCACCACCCTCCTGCACACCTGCGGGAAGAGCTCAGAGGGCTAACGAAGACGAATTTGTAGTTACCGGGTCGTCATACTCAGCAATCAAGCCGGCTTAACCCTCCACCCTGACCCGAATGCGAAGGGCCCCAAAAATGTAGGGAAAGCCAAGGTAGCCAACTTCAAGCAGAAGTGCTCGGCCGTACTAGCACAGCTCAACATTCCTACATCCGTCTACGCCGCTACGGCGCGCGATGAATACCGCAAGCCCCGCACGGGCATGTGGAGGGAGCTCTGTGACGACTACGACATTCCGGAGAATGAGATTGATTTACAGAACAGCGTCTTTGTAGGTGATGCGGGTGGACGCACGGCGCGCGTCGTGAGCGGTGGCGGAGCCACAGCCAAGGACTTCAGCTGTTCCGATCGCAACTTTGCGCACAATGTCGGCATCACGTACAAGACGCCCGAGGAATTCTTTTTAGGCGAGCCACCTCGCGAATTCGAGCGCGAGTTCGACCTAGAGAAGTATCCATACGATCATGAGGGGAAAGAGGAAGGGGATGTGTTATTCGAGAAGACAAACGAGCGAGACATTGTGCTGTTTTGTGGCCCGCCCGGCGCTGGCAAAAGCACTTTCTATTGGAAACACCTCAAGCCCCTCGGTTACGAGCGTGTGAACCAGGACACCCTGAAGAGTCGGGCTAAGTGCTTCAAGGCAGCGGCCGAGTTCCTGGACGACGGCTGCTCAATCGTCATAGGTGCGTATCTGGCTACCTATCAGTCTTTTATATCTAGCCCCTGAGACTCTATCCGCTTCCTGGGCTTTGCATCCTATTACCTTGGTTCTCTGAAGCGCTCATGCCTACGGTCTTGAGCTTAGCTAACTTCACTATGGGCAGACAACACAAATCCCGATCCAGATGGGAGAAAGGAGTGGGTTGAGCTTGCGCGCAAGCACGACGTGCCTATCCGCTGTGTCTGGTTCAAAATACCGAAGGCGCTTTGCGAACATAACGATGCTGTGCGAGCAATGAACAAATCCGTAAGTCCAAGCTTCCGGCTCCTCTCCACCTTCTCTGCCCCCTTTCTACCATCTGCCTTTAAGCAGTGGACTGTTTGCGTACTATCAACTGTTTTTCAGGAACGCTGCAACTGATATGGACTACTGTTTCGTCGTAGTTGAACCCTGAGGCACGCTCTGGTCTACCACCGCTCGCGTTCAACGGGTATTTTTCGCGTTTGCGCGAACCAACGGCCAAGGAGGGATTTCAGCACGTTCTGCCCATTGAGTTCAAGTTCCGCGGAACGAAAGACGAGTATGCGATATGGGGCCAATATTGGAGATGATCGAAGATTTTGTTGAGTGACAGAAAACGTCAAATACTAATGTGCTAGACTTTGCTATCTCTCCCTTCAATCCGTGGACAGTGGATAGCTCGAATACCCCCTCTTCGTTCCTTACTATTTGCAAGGTGCTTATTGTAGATTGAGGTGGTATGCACTCTTTTGACTTTAAATCACGGGTGTTTAATGGCGTACAAGTGGACGTTTGAAGCTGAAGCAGAGGAGGGACACGTCAAGCATCGAATAGACTACAATAGACCAGAGGTATAAGAACTTAGCATTTTAGAGGTCAACGAATTATGAACGATGAGCCCGGTATCCAAAATGAAGAGGAAATGGGAACAGATATTCATCCATCTGGAAGGTCATACGACCTATTTCTCACCAAAATTTATATAATTATATAGATTCTGCAACATAGGCGGGGGTATCTCAAAACTCCAATTCCTCCACCTCCATACCACACGTCGTACAAGTCTTAACAGTAACACCGTCCTCATTCTCGATGACCCGCCCCCATTCATGAACATGCTTCCCTCCATCGGTCACAGTATCGCCAAACTTAGCCTTCTTCCCTCCTCCTCCTCCACCACTACCAATACCCCCACCACTCCTCCCACTGCCATCAAACTTCCCCTGACCCCTTAGGTACGCGTCCGTGCGCGTGCGCTTCTTGAGATCGAGCAGCTTCTCCTTGAACTTGGCCTCCTTCCGCCTCTTCTTGTCGGCCTCGCGGCGCTCAAACTCGGCGTCGAGCGCCTCGGCGGACCCCCACTTCGTCTCCCCGAAGGCGTACGCTTCGACTTGGTATCGCAGGAAGAGCATCATGTCGTGCCAGTGCGACTTGTGCGGGTTCGGGCGCGAGAGGTGCGGGAGGAGGTCTGAGTCGCGGAGTTCGGCTGTGTTGAGATTTGTTAGTTATGTGCTTGATTCGCATTGGGTAATGTATTCATATGGAAGGGGGCGAGTGCGTAGTTGACATGCAGAGAGAGTGATAGATAGGGAAGACAGAAAGGAAATGGAGAATCGAAAATTGCAGAGATATAAAAAGCCACCTACGATCCGTCAAGAGATAATCCTCCCTGCACTCCGTCTTGGTCAAAAGACTGTATTTCTCCGGAAACTTCTCCTTGCACGCATTACACACGGCGCACCCGAAGACCTCCTCCCACACGAAATCGATCTCGAGCGTCCCGCACTCGCGGCACTTCCGCCGCGCCTTGTCCTCGCCCAGCAGCGCGCTGAGTCCGGGCTCGAAGGGCCCGGCTTTCTGCCGCTGCAGCTTCCGGAGGAGCTGGAGGCGCTCCCATTCCTGCAGCGTCATGCCCGACGGCCGTTGCTGCTGCTCTTCCTCGCCTGGTTTCTTCCCGTCTGCGTTGTTGCCGCCGCTGCTTGGTCCGCCGCCCGACATGGCTTTGTTCCAGGGGTCGTCCTCGGCGCTCAGGAACCCGCCTTTCGTGTCTGTCATCTTGCCGAAGTCGTAGTCGACGAACTTGGTGAATTTGCGCGCGGGCCGGATCGCGCCTTCTTCTGTCCCTGTCCCTGTCCCTGTCCCTTTTTCTTTCCCCTTCTCTTTCTCCCCTGCGCCGTCTTTCTGCTGTGCGCCATCTTTCGCCGGAGGCGACGCGCCGTTAACGCGGCCATCGCGGTTCGTAGAGGGGACCTCGCGCGCCGCTGTCGTGGCGCTCGCTATGGCGTCGTAGGGCCGCTTGCGTGCGTTCTTGGGGATGTGTACTTGGTCCGTGGCGATGAAGCCTGAGGGTGTGCGGGATTGCGTTATGCCGGCTGCGCGGGCCGCGGCTTCTTTTTGGTCTCGTATCGCTTTGGCTTTTAACCTGTTTTCTTCCTAGAAGAAACAAAATCATGTAAGCAGACTTTATGTCTTGCGCTGTAGTGTCTTCACTGGGACAGACGCAATGGGAGACTCACGATGCGACGGGTGATTTCTGGTGTTAGGGGAGATGTGGCGGGCTTATGAGAGGGGCCGGTTGCGGCGGGGGGAGGCGTTGAAGGACGCTCCATGGTCCTTTGATTTTATGATTTGCTTCTCGTCGGAACTGAATTAATTGATTATTAAAGCAGCACAGTTTGCTATTATGGATGGTGCATGTACAGTGGTATTACAGGAAGGAAAAGTTCATGGTATGAATCGGAGCATGACAAAGATTAGGCAGACTAGCTGGGGAAAAGACCGGTGACGTCGGACGTTTTAGTAGCATTGCGGCTTTGCGCTGTTGTAGCGGTTTAGAGCTAGGAAGGGTTTATATCAACTAAATCGCTAATTTCGCTACCATTCGGAAACGTTTTCTACGTCTCGAATTTCAGTTTCTCACGAATTAAGATCAAATCATTGTAACAATACCATGTATTCCAAAACAGGAGAATGGTACTCTCAAGGTCAGCGCATGATATGCCCAGTACATTATAAATCTAATTATGCGACCCGACAGTAGAACTGCTTCGTGGTCATTTAGCAACAGACCCTACAGTTCAATCCCAGGGAGAGAGAGCCTCTGATGCATATGCGCGCCACACATAATTGATGATACCAAATCCTAATCTACTCGTCCTTGACACCACCACGGCCGGCACGCTCGGCTGCCTCGACAGCCTTCTTGTCGCTCTGGGCAGCACCGCTCTGCAGGCCGCTCATGAATCCGGCAGACTGCTTGAAGGGACGCTTGAGGTCGCCGCTTGCCGGCTTGCCGAACAGATGGATCTGGACGAGGTTGGCCTCGAAGGCACTCTTCAGGGGGATGATGGACTGGATCAGGAGGGGGTTCGTGTATTTCATGTAGAGATGCATGAAGCACATCATGGCGACACCCATGAGCTGCGACCGGAACGAGGCCTTGATCTGCTGCGTGTCGTAGGCTTGCACCGTCGTGGTCACGAGCTTGCCCTCTTCCGAGGAACCCATAGGCGCAGGCTCAACGTATTTGAGCGTTGTCAGATCTGCGGGGAAATAAACTGTTTAGCGCATGTCACTCCCCATCACATTATGTATCTGTATATATGCCGCATATGTTCGTACCCTTCTTCTTGTTTATCTGTAGCAGGACGTAGCCGTAGATGGCGGCAATGATGATATTGCTACCGACGTAAAGGGCTCGGACGCCGTTCAGAACGGTAGGGTCGTCGAAGGGTATCTTCTTCGACACCTGCATCATTCCGAAGATGATGATCAGGTTGACTCTATTAGGCGCAAGCAGTCATTAGCAAGCTGAACCGGAAAATCGAAGGCCGACAAACTGGCGGGAGGTCCGCGACGAGGCCACGCGACTCACATTTGGGGACTGAGGCCGGCCATTTTTGCGACTGTGATGGGATCGCTCAAGGAAGCTGGCGACTGGAAAGGAAGAGAAGAGACGAAGAGCAAAAGAGAGACTGATTAAAAGTAGAGGGAGCGACCCTTGAAGCACAATTATGTCTGCTCTGCTGCTGTGGGTTTGGATTAGAGGGAAGTGGATGGAGAAGGATGGAAAAAGATCGGAAACTTTTCAATTAGCACTTCTTTATCTGCTTAGGCACAACCTTGGATGCGACTTGCCGCGCAAACTAACAATCTCCTGGGTCGCTTGTCGCTTGTCGCTCTAGCTATTGTGCTGCTATTATCCCCTGTAAACTGAGAGCACAAGTGAAGAGCCCCTGTAAGCTGTAGCTCAGGCAGAGTGCTTGGTGGGCTTTAAATCGCGCTAAAGGCTACTAAACAGGGGAGTAGGCACCCTAAATGGTAACGGGCTTTGGTGAAGGGCAAAAAGGACACTTGTTCTAGATTTGTTCGGTGCATGTCTCTGCTCCACGACCCTTATCGCCCCCCTTCGAGCCCTTGTCGTGGTTGTCGGGTGATTTGTAGGCATCAGATACGGTGGCCCATAGCTAAAGGTGTGCCAAAACCCCATACCTTCAGCACCAAGACCTAAAATTCAGACTTCAAACCAGAATAACTCCACGACGCCGGCACATATACAAAAATGGTTAACCTTTTCGAATAGCCTGCTTAATTGTTTATATAATAAGATTTTTTTAATTTTTATAGCTTACCGAATAAAGTTTTTCTTTTATTAGAATATATATTAAAGCATATAATTGCATTTATGCGTAGATCAGCTTTTACTAGGTTAACGCCCTGCTAGCCGGTGTATATATAGACATGTGCCTGCAGGGCGGGGACCTCTGCTTATGTAATAATATCGTCCTGCACTTTAATTGGCTGAACTCTCTTTATTATGGGGCTGGGTGTGGGGCTCCAAAGGGTATAGGTGTATGGGCTAGGGTTTTGGCACACTTTTAGCTATGGGCCACCGTAATCAGACTTGATCCTCTTGTATGGCGACCGACGAGCACCATCTCAAACAAGCTACAAGCTTCTCAACAGTTAAAGTGAAGTCAAAAGCAAGTGCTTTTCCTTCCACTTTTTTTTTTTTGCTTTCCTAGCCAAGTACCATATGGCCGGCTTTCAGCCATGTGAGCTTCACCTTGAAAGCGATTGAAGCAACAAGACATGCCTTTCATACGTCGTAGCCACGACAGCCGCCATTTCTTGTTTCCAGGGTCAATCTTAAACAAGGACGCAGTCGGCGGTATCAGTCATAGCCTTTCTGCAACGTGGGTGAGTAATTGGCCTGATATCTCGCCGCTTGGACCTCTTCTGTGTGTTGGACCTCGTCGCTACAGAGGGATGCGTAACAGAAAAGAAGCCCAGCAGCACGATGAGAAAACCCCCGTCATGCACATCAAAACTCGGCTGAGGACTAGTTGGCGAGGAGGAAGAAGCCGAGTAATGGCTTATGCGCGTACTCGCGAAGACTTGGCGACCCGCTCGGAGCAGCAAGGTCACTGTGCCTCATGTCTCTCACAACTACTCCGCCCCGTCGGTACTCACTTTTTATCGAGATAATGAACTCAATGTTGCTCTTCATAGATCAGAAGACCTAGTTCACGAAGACTCATCACACTCATCGCAAATCTGTCAGATCTATGTACACCCTCAATTCATTCACGTTTACCGTGTCCCTATAGTTGATCACAGTACGGCCTGCCACGACTGTAGGATGACTCCTTATCTGGCCTGCTATATGGCGTCAGTTCCTACGACCGAAGCCACTCAAGATACCGAGCGACACTGCTTAACCTCAAGACAGGTGGGTATGGCTAGGCTTTCGGAAACTGGTGAGTTGGATGAGGCTTCATCGCAGTAGGTCTGGGATAGCGGTCGTGTGCCTAGGAGTGACTGAACTTCGAGAAAAGAGTAGACGTAGTAAACGTGGAACTGCTACTTCATGTGCCACTCAAGTACAAGAGATTAACTTTCCACAGGCTCTGTATTGTCAGCAGTTGTGCAGACATACAATTCCTAAAGCCACTCAAACTCACATCAAATGAACACAGAAATTCAAAAGATATAAATTCAGCTGAGTCTATGTATGTTCATACGAGTCTCGTCGAAAGATGGTAATAGACTTACGATATAATTTGCTAAGGATTGTTGAGACCAATGACGTTCGATGAGTTCGGTCGACTCGTCTTCGAGCCGGTCATTAAACTCACTTCGAACAACAAGCCTGCTTATATAGGTTACGATTTTCAGGCTTAGTTCCATCAATTTACCCAGGCAGATGGCCGTCAGTGCTAACCTGTAGACTTGTTTAAAATATAAAGAGGTCCTGTTTACAGGTCAGAATCGGGTATCTCCAGGCTTTTTGCGCAACAACAAGTGTTTACTCTACTACCTACCACAAAGTATCGAGATGCCTATTGAAAACGCCTTTGCTATAAATGTTGACTAAAACTGCCCATCGCAACTATATAATCGCCGTATAACCAAGGGAATAAACATAGCTTTAATCGCTGAAGTATTAGAGGCCAGGATCACAAGGTGCTAGAATCGACCCAGTAACATATATAGCCTAGTATTGGCTACAATAGTCGACGTCCTCCTAGATCTAGTAAGACAAGGTTTATAAAATATATAATATTGATCTTTTACCCTATGCCATTATCCATCCCAGTGACCTACCAGTGACCCAACTTTACTCCAGAAACCACACTCCAGAGACTAAATATATTGACATGAAGCCTATACGAAGCCTGATTATTCGATGAGATACATGTTGTTTATGTTTGGCTTATTCGCATTAGCCCTTATCGCAGGAGAGTCTCAAAGGATAAGTAGATTAAGGGTTATTAGATCGACCTGGGCTGACTTGATGCTGGTTTCCATGGGTGCTATGCTTTAGGCTACTTGGAAAAGTGGCCATGCGTGATTAAGAGTTTGATCATGGGAAGCCGGTTATAGCGCTGACTTTATGTCGGAAACCTACTGTAATATATGATGGAGCAATGTAGTATTGTTTTCTCGAGCCCACTGTCGATGACAAAAACAACGCCATCGATGGTAATACTGGCCTCGGCGATGGGCGACGAGACAATAACCTGCCGGGATGTGGCAGCATTCTTGGGTTTATGGTTTATAGATTAGCTGCTGTTGGCTCTGTGGCAGGCTGGCGTATAACGTGATGACCTCTACTGCCTTACGATGAGCCCTAATAGTGGCGGCCATCACCCACCTAATCTCTCCTCTCCGGGCATAAAAATAAGACAATCGCGGGATCGCTTTTTCAGGCTAGTAGGTTGCCACAGGGAAAGTATTGCCTTTAATGTGGAGGTGGGGAGGGATATTACCCGCGAGGGTAAAATACTCAGAGAATTGGGTGGTATCTAATGTGGTTGACAATAAGAGGAAGAAGGGTAAGTAATAATTTAATAAGAGGATGTAAGGAGAAGAAAATTGTTGCAAGGCTTGGCCTCAAATTCTGCTTGCCAACCTATAAAACCACCAATAATAGCTGTCACACCGTCTATCAATCTTTCTGACCTTTCTGTCTACTATTCTGTTTGGCTGCTTTCCAGTCCTGTTTGAACATGGCAGCTTCGTTAAAGACAGTAACGGAAAGGTGAAATTCGATGAACCCTGAGTCTGTTTTCGTGCGGCTCCATAGATTCCGACTTGCTCTATCTAGGCCTCCATCCATGCCATGGCTTATGTCGCCGCAGGCGATATCAAGCGCGACGACAAGTTGTGAGATGATGGGATACTAGTGTGTCAATAAAACTTCGCTACGTCTATTACAGCAATTGGCCGTTGGTGTTAGCCTTGCTGCGGAACAGGTATAAATAGTAGTCCTTATTCGGTTAGATTCAACGGTCTATCCAGGCTCTTTGCGCAACAACAAGTGTCTGTTGTCCGCTGTAGAGCAAAGGGATGCATATTAAGAAAGCCCTCTCTATTGCCGTTGAAATTCTGTATAGCCGGCGGATAAACATAGTGTTAAGCTACTGAGGAACTATATAGCGCGTTTATTCGATAAAAATAGAATTTGCTTATTTAACCCTATCTTTTTACTAAAAGGAGAGGTCTACATGAATACAGCTGAATCTAAGACAAGCTTTTCTCTGCAATAGTAGGAGCTGTTCGGGCCTCAAGCTATATTTATTCACCGGTTATACAATGGGTAGAGGTTTGTTTATCAGACAAAATGATCGACTTCCCCCCCTAATACTAGCAGAAGGGGGCTTGGGTATCTCAGCTGGCTTGGCAAGCAAGGGAAAATATGTGACATCCTTGGAACAGAGGCCATGTTCAATTAAGAGTACGACAAAAGAGATCAGTCTGGCTTTGCTTTCGCGCAAGGAACTGTCTATATTATATAATGAGAGTAGTGTAGATATAATCTTCCCTCATGATAAAGGCCTAGTCGAACCTAGTCTCAGAACGGAGGTCCAAGGAAGAACGAGACAGAATTGTATTGCTAGTAACATCTGATTCTGGGAATAGGCACTGAATTGCCAATGCCTGTGGACGAGGCCTGTTGCGAAGAGATGTAAACATTGCGGTGTCCGGTGTAAGACCTGATCTGGCTCACCAGCAGCGGTGGAAGCTGCTAGGCACAGCGTTGAGTTTAGTACACGATGCTGGGTAAGAAGTTACAAAGTTGGGGAAGAGCATCCAGCTTGAATGGAAGTATTGTTTCTTCGCCATGATCATACAGCGGGAAGAAACTCTTAAGACTTGTACATAAGCAGTTGCAATCTAATTTATATTCGAATATGCGCAATATGCCGTCCTTCGAGAGCGGCATTGCACTATAATGCAGTTCATAAGCCATCCTTCTTTCTAACCCTTCTTGGCCTTCATCATGATAAGAAAATCACATTAAGTAATTCGCAATGCATCCTAGCTCAATCGAACACATCAGTGGCATATCTCACGTTCCTCAAGCCCTCCCACCACTTGGATACGCTCTCCTCGTTAATCTCCTCATTACCCTTTGCCTTTTCCCTCTTTAGCACGATCTTAATGACCTCCGTCTTGATGCCTTCACCAATGGCGCGTGAGCCACACGTATATAGCTTGGCGTTCTGATCCCACAAGGGAATGATCTCGTCCTCGTACATAGCGAGCAAGTCCTGCACGTACTTCGCCCCGTTGGACTTGTCTGTGGCTCTGCTGTACGCTCTCCTAACAGTTACGGCGCCAATTTTCTCCCACTCCGCCAGCTCATCCGCATATAGGTCGTCGCGGCCCGGGGCGCGGCAACCGATTAGGAGGATGGCGGGCGCGAGCTTGCGGCCTGCGTTGATCATTTCTGCCCGCTCCTGGATGAAGCCCCGGAAGGGACTAATGCCTGTTCCGGCGCCGATGCAGATCACGGGCGTGTTCTCTGGGTTCTGCGGGAGGTGGAACGCCGCGTGTGACTTGCGCACTGAGACGTGCAGCTTGTCGCCGGGTTCTAGCGAGTCTAGGTATGATGAGGCGACTCCTACGTGAGTGCCGTGTCCAGACTTTGAGGGCGCTTCCAGCACCGCGAATGTCAGCGTGACGTGGGACGGGTTCCAGAGAGGAGAGGAGGATATGGAGCTGTGAATTGTTAGCAAGACGCCTTTTGTTATTGTCAGGAGTTTAGTAGATTAACGTACTATTGTCGCACTCGCATAGGTGGGAGCATGGCGAGGAACATTCCGAGAGGCAGCTCGACAGAGGGGAATTCCTCCAGGAGATCGAGCACTGACATACGTTTGTCTAGTACTTCTGTGTAGTTCTCGTTCGCGTACTTCTTCAGAGCCTCCTTGTCTGCATCGTCTTTCGTGGCTTCCGCCAGGGAAAGAATGTTCTGTTGTGCTCGTTAATGACTAGTTCTCCTACATAAGGCCATTTTGCTTACCCTCCTTGTTGCTGGCTGGGCCAACTCAACATATGCGCTGAAGACGCTCTGCGCTGGCATCGAAGTCGAGGTAGGCAGTGGCGTATTTGAAGCACCTGCAATTGTGATATGGGCATCCCATGGCAGCTGGAATCGACGCATAGCATGTTGAACTACAGCTTTGGGGTTGATAGGCAGGACCGCGAGATAGTCGCCCGCTCGATATGTCTGTCCGCTAGGCAGAGCAATCTCAATGTGTTTTTTAACTGGCTCGCCGTCTGCCGTCAGCTTGCGAGCGTCAACCACAAGTGCTTCCATGACATCCTGGCGAAGAGTTGATGTTCGAGGACTGGTGACCTCTACACTCAAGCCGCTGGACTGCAAGGCATCGTCTGTCGCATCTCCGGTGCCGTATTTCTTCTGTAGGGCTGGCCAGAGAACATTATCTTCCCATGTCTCGAAATCTGTGAATGTGTCGGTTGATCCAGTATCTGAAAGACCCATATCTGCAATACGCGCAGCGCCATTCTCCTCGAGCTTGGTGTCGACGAGCTTGGGGATACGGTGGAACGTTTGAGACCAGTCATGATGACCCACGCCAAAGACTGCATAATCAACTCCCTTCAGCAGATCCTTATCTTTACAGCCGGCTAGCCAGGCACAGAAGAGAGCGGCGTTGTCAGGGGGCTCTCCTTCGTATGATGCCGTGATAATGATCACTGGCTGGTTCTTGGGGACGGCGCCGTTAGCTGAGTCCAGGCAGTCAACTTTATCGACAATAAAGCCATGACGAGAAGCGTCACTTGCTAGCCGCTGAGCCAGTGATTCGCAGGTACCACTGTTGCTGCCGTATAGAACGGTTATTTTTTGCCCCTTTGTTGAGGCGGATGATTCTTCGGACTGCAGCTTCGAAGATTCTTGCGAGATACCACTGCCAGCTAGGCGGTGCTCCAACTGTGTTGGCGATAAGCCATCACGAATGATGGCTCGCATGTAGAAGTTGTCGGGCTTGATAGTTAAAGTCTGCTTAATGGCCAAGTTGTAAGTAGGGTCGTGCAATACGAAGTTGAAGTTTTGAAATAGCATGGCCATTGCTAGAATGGCTTCTTGCATAGCGAACGGCCGGCCAATGCAAGCTCGCATTCCGTTTCCAAAAGGCTTCCAAGCATTCTTGGGCAACTTGCTAAATGGTTCGTCTAGCATTCGCTCCGGTTTGAAATCGTGGGCATCATCGCCCCAGACGGCTGGATCGACGTGGGCCCGGGTGAGGAATATTGTACAAGGCTCGTCTTTAGATACGGGATATCTGCCAGCTAATAATTGATCCTCGAGGGAAACTACACCGAATATTGGAATAGGTGAATCAAGTCTTAGAGTTTCACGTATAACCTAACAATCGTTAGCCAAGCCCTCTGGCACTGGATATGAAGACACGTACGGCCGTTATGTAAGGCAGCTTAGACAGATGTTCAACGTTGATGGGACCTTTGCCGATGACCTCATCAACTTCATTTTGTACTTTCTGATACTTCTCTGGGTTCTTCAACAGACGGTAGAAAGCAAAAGATAGGGTGCCTGATGTCGTTTCATGACCAGCGATAAGAAACGTGATGAGATTGTCGATGATGCTCGAGTCGCTCATGTGCTTCCCAGTCTTCGGATCTACCCCGCTAAGCATGGCATTCAAAAGATCTTTGCGGTTATCGGGATTCTTCTTCCTTGCATCAAGGACCTCCTGGGCTGTGTCTCTCAAGACGGCAATATCTTGCCAGTACTTGGCGTCGTCGGTTCGGTAAAAGAAAGAGGGCAGCACCCTTCTAGGACGTTTCCCTGACTCTACTAAAAAGCCGCCCATAGCCTCAATCATGGGATGCATCTCCTTAGAGTAGAAACTGTTGAAGCGGAAGCCCATAGAACATAAAGCAAGCGTATCCAGAGCTAAGCGAGTGAAGTCGTCGGACGCGGGAATTGGTGTGTTAGGTCCGTAGCGAGCAAACTTCAATGCCATTTGGCTTGCCACATCATGCATTTCGTCGAACATGCCACGAATAGACAGTGGACCGAATCTGTCAGATGTCAGTTATGATTAGTGCTATCTTTATCATTGAGCTATGAAGGTTGTTGAAGCTAGCGAGGCAGACTGCTAGCACATTGCGAGAACATGAAGAGACATACTAAGCTCTAGTTAGTGGATAGCATCAAAGGAAAGCCATTGCGCCTTATAGTGACTTACCGCTGGCATCAGTACACGGTGAGCAATACCCCAATTCTCTTCGCCTGGTTGGGCCTTGACATGGCGATTAGCTTCATGAACACAGTGACTATAATCGTGAAGAAACTTACAGTAAAGAGCCCATCATGTACTCCATTTCTGATCTCCTAGACTCCGTATGAGCACCGAACAAGAAGATCTGCCCAGGTTACCATGACGTACCGCCAGAACTCCGTTCGGCTTTTTGGCAAAGCGCTTCTCATCACACAGCTCGTTGACCAGTCGATAACTATTGGCGAAAACTATACTCCTTCCACCGGGAAAGTATAGACGAAAGACCTCGCCTACAATTACATGAGTAAAATCTTCGCTCACATTCTGAGTTTTTCACCCATTGTCACGATTGCACATACCATACTTGTCAGCAAAGTCACAAAAGGAACGGCGTGACTCCACTGGATCGATTTGGGTAGCGTTGCCGATGATGGGCAAGGTCGGTGGTGAGGGTATTGGTGTTATCGTCGACATTCTTTCGACGTCTGATGCTTCTGCGGGCTGAATTGGAACGTTCGACCAGAGCAGAGACGATAACGAGAACCATGAATGATATATACGATTTCCTAGCGGTGTTGAAGTCATGCTTGGCGCATAAACCTGGGTCGTGGCTTGATCCTGGCTACCCAACCGTCCGTCTCGGCTACCGATCGCTCGTGGGCCACACTACCCATCCCTGTGGGTGATGGATTGCCAGGTAGCTACAGAGAACGGTCCATGATCGGTGCAATACTGGACCCCGCCAATGGCGCCGGTGGGTGGCTGTCGTCGGGATTCGCGTGTTACTCAGCGCCGGGAGCTAATTGTTTGAATTAATTAATAATGCTGCGCACAAGATAGCCACACCAGAGAGACAGAAATACTGGAGACGTGTCTGATGAGCCGAGGACGAATCTACACGTGTACTCCATTGCCTGAACCATGTCTACTTTACCTATTGTAGCTCCTCAGTAAGTGTCTAACTAAGTGAGCATACAGACACGCTACGCTGCCTAGGGTACTCCTAGTTAGTACCCATTTCCGACAACTTCTTTATGAGGCTGAGAAGCCGAGGTAGCTCTAGTTCCACTTTCGCTATCATTAAAGGGCTATCTGCCTAGTGTATGTTGGAAAACGAAGTACAGAGTTATACATACGAAAGCAGAGAGAGAAGAACAAAGAACATTCAGAGGTGAAAAAAATACTACAACCGAGGGACGACCCACTCGGGGCAACCGAAGACTCGGGGAATCGCCCCATTCTTGGCTACTTCTTCGTGGCCTGTTTGCCTGTTTTATCTACGTTACTTATGTTCAATTAAAGGTGGTGGAATCTCCGCCGGGCAAATGCGAATGCGACTAGCTCTTCCGACTCTGAATTGCCTCAAAGTCAGGGCAGTCAGAACCTCCAACCAACCATAACACTACCATTACATACCAACCCTTGCCAGGGTCATAGTCGTGTGAACTCTCGATGCTCAGCGCGGAGAATTCTAGTGTCCGTTTCACCCGAAGTGAGGAATTGTATCCGTCGGCGTAATTGAAGACCCTTGACCGTACCACTGCAGAAACCAACTACGCGGTTAGGATAGGTATACATAGCTACAGTCAATACCCCCGCCTATCCAATGACGTTACTATTTGTATCCGGAGGCGTCAGTCTATGTAAGTTCAACGGAATCTGTGATTGGCCTAGATTTTACGAGTTTTGGTTGAGGATGATATTCGGAACTTGTGCGGGTGTTACCCCAAATATACTAAGCCACAGTTGACGTGGTCTCTATCTGGAGGTACATTGGGATTTCTGACCAAATTTGGGTTACGAAACGAACAGAGATCTACATACGCAGTGACTTAGGCACGTTCAAGAGCTAAGGGGCTAATAATTAGCTTATGTTTTTAACTTACCTACCTCACTGGTATGCGATCATGCACAGCGGCGTACATATAGACCAGTGTACAAGCTTCGTGTTATAACGCCAGTCAGACCCCTCATACAAGTACACGCCCCTTTAAAGATGCCTCGGCTCCATAACATAAAAAAGTGGGATAATAATGCGACGCAATCAGACGAGGTAGTGTAATAAAAAACGAGCAGTCCCGTGGTGGTAGTGATCTTAAGTGGGACTGCTCGTTTTTAGTTACATCACCTCATCAGATAGTTTTATCTAGGTGGTTCAATTCCGATTGGTTTTATTGGGTCTTTGGGTCATCAACACCGCTCCGCTTTTCCACCTTAGAAGTCCGGAGCCGAAGCGGTCGTAGGACCACGGTCCGAACTTCGCTCAAAAGCAACCGTTGAGAGATTAGACTTAGAAGATAAGCACGCGTCATGGCTCGGTAGATGTCGCACCGGTCCCAATATTTAACGGCGACGCTAGTTATAGATGCAGCATGACAGCTGATAGTCACATTTCAAGCCAAGTGAATCCGTAGCGGCGGAGTCGACGATACATTGCAGGCCCGGTCTAAGCTATATACGGTCAACTATGATGTTTAACGCATTTATTTATATGAGACATACCTATGTACATGTATCCTTTACTGTCGCGAAGTGAAGTATTCGACTATTCAATGATGTTGTATGAATTTGATATCAACATTCTTGAGAAGCATATTTAGGTTTTGTATGTGAATTGTATGTCTCTCACAACAACTGGTATGTTACATCAGTAACACGTCTGACAATCTCTTGATACAGCTTAGTTACTAACAGCTACCTATCCACAGAGAGCCTTGCTATTCTTAGAGCTGTATGCGTACCAAAGTCGTTCAATTATAGCCTCCAGATAATCATAAATCGCAAACATCCTTATTTTAGTGAGTTCCATGCTGTGCTCCCTTGTTTGTCAAGAGAGCAATCGGTGAGAATGTGTACCTGTTCTTGATCTCAACGGCCAAAGAATAGGGCCCCGTGCCGCACTGAACGGAGAGATAGCCACTCAACACCACAGGCGCGTTCTGCTGAATGCACACGTATGTAATGGTTGCAACCCCGCCTGCGCCCTGTAAGCCACCTCGGAAACCCGCTCGGAGATACGACTGAGGTGAATGACCTTCCGGGCCAAGGGCGAATTGAATGTCAGGTAGACGCAGCATAGGTATGGCGCACGCTGATAAAGAGCGAATTAGAGTAGCGGAAAGCCGATTACCTGAGGCAGTTGGTTCGGTTTTTCAAATGAAAAGATCCGTTCCTTTGTGAGCGTCTAATGGAAGCCCAGGTAAGCTAACCTAGGGGTCTGCGGCCCACCCCATCGCGGCTCACCCAAAACCGCGCTCGGACTCCTAGCCACCTAATTTTTCGTTTATCTAACAATTTTATTACTTTTTAATTGTAGAACTTTTTTTTATTATTATTAAAATCGTTTTTGATTTAATTTTATTATTATACTTTTAAAAGATTAAAAAATATATACGGTTATTATATTATATAATATTATGCTTAATATATTATACCGCGTAATAATAAAAAAATAAAAAGTTTTACGATTTTATATATATTGCCGTTTTGCTAATATATTTACTTAAAAAAAGTTAAATTAATATTTATAAACTTTATTTTTAAAACTTAAAATTTAATTAATTTATTAAATTATTAATTAAATTAAATTAAGTTTTATATTAATTTTAATTAGTTTTTAATAAATAGCCGAATAAATATTAAATATTTTAAACGGTAATATTTAGTTTAAAATATAATAATATATATATATTTTTAGTTTATTATTTAAAAATAAAATTTATTAAAATTAAAATAATTAATTATAAATATATAAATAATATAATTATAATTAATATTAATATTTTTTAAATATATTAATTTAATATTAATAAAATAAATATCGGTTAAAATATTAATAAAAGTTATTAAATTATTTATAAAACTATTATATATATAGTTTTAAAAAAAAATATTAAAAAAAATAAATAAATTATTTATTTTAAATATATTAATAATAAAAAAATAGTTTTTTTATTATTAATTATTTTTAAAAATATTAATATTTAATAATAATAATTTTTAATTAATAATTATAAGTTATTTAAAAATTAACGCTTTTAATATTTATTTAAAAAATAAATTAATAATTTAATAATTTTAAATTAATTTAAAAATATTTTTATATTATATATATAAGCTTTTTTTAATAATATATAAATAGTTTTAGTTTATAATAATTATAATTTTTATATAAATAATAATTTTTTATTAGTTTATATTTAAAATAAAATATAATTATTATTTTATAAGTTTTATTATAATTATATTAATATAGTTTATAAACAAGTTATATATTTAAGCAAGTTATATATTTTTTATTAAAACGCGTTTTTTTTATTTTATCGCGTAAAAACTTTTTAATAAAATAATATTTATAAAAAATAATAAAGTTAATTTTTAATTAATTATTTAAATAATTTAATTAAACTAAAAATTTAATATTCGACGCGCTTTTAAAATTTATAATATTTTTATAAATATAATATATAATAAAATAATAAAATATATTATTAAAAACGAAACCTGCGCTAATATATATAATTTTAATTTAATTAAAAAAAAATACTTTTTAAATATATTTTTAATTTAAATAACCGAAAATTTTCGCCGGTTTATATTAATATTAAAAATATAATTAATTATTTACGCGATTTATATAGCGCAAGCTTAATTAATAAATATTAAGTTTATAACTTTATTAATTATTATTTAAAGCTTAAATTATAATATACGCGTTTTTATAATTATTAAAAAACTTTATATAAAAATTTAAAAATAATTAACGCGTAGTTTAAATATTATTTATATATAAAAATATAATATAATATTTAAAATAATAATATTTATTATGGCTATAATATAGGCAGTATAGTTTAAAGCCCACTTATACTTTCGTATTAAGAGAAAATAAACTACTTAAAAAGAGAAAAAAAGGAAGAGGCCAGCTTGTGTGCCTTCTACCACCTAATATATATAAATTTAGTGGGCCGCGCGGTAGCGTTACTATTAATATTACTCTCATTGATTGCGCGCGGGCCACATAGCGCGCCCAGCGCTAGGTACGTACCCTGACAAGCTATAAGCTATACACTAAGCCATATATAGCTACAAGCTATTATAATATTTAAAACTTTAATAAAATTAATTTTATAATAAATTAAATTTATTTATATATAATTATTATATACGTTAATTAATATAAAAAATATAAATTAATATAGCTTAATAATAAAAAATAATTAATAATAATTTATTTTATTAATTCGCGCGGTTTATATATTTTAT